>JAQMRL010000011.1:19813385-19983385 GCA_035578175.1 Catonia carolina
ATTTTTAAAGCACAAGTAAGATTTTGTTGCACACTATGTGTTAAGTGTGAAAAACTATATTAAGTAAACATTAAAAATCTATGAGTAATTTTGTAAATTAAGTATTATATTGAAGAAATTTTTGTAAATATTAGGGTTATGGGTTAAGTATATAATAATTTATTTATTTTATCAGTAAAGACTTTGTAATTAATTAATTAATTAAGTTTTTTTAAGATTGGAGTATACTAGTTGAAAAAGCCAATGTATCAATCTTATTACATAAATTTTTAAACTGCTTAATGATTTCTAAACATGTGTTCAAACATAGATTTGTAAACTAAAAATGTTTTTATCTTATTAAATTTTTTGTTAAATTTTAAAACAATATTTAGATTCTCTTGGTTTATCAGTTTGTCCTGGGTATCATCCAGAAAAATTGGCTAACCATAGTTTGTTTCAAATTATGAATAACTTTTAATGAAAAATAACTATTAGTATGACTGTATAACATATGACAAGTATTTATTTTAATAAATTGGTGTATAAAACTAAAATTGTTAGTGGAGTTCTGCATGAATTGATTTGATTGTAGTGCATATTCTCCTTTTATTTTTTAGGTACTTACTTTCTTATATTGAAGGTTTGCGATCATTACAGCAATTCAATTCTTATTTTTGGCACTGCTATGTTAAATACTCCCACAGAGTAGTAATGATTTATCTCTCTCACTTGTTTTTAACTAGGATGTTTTTCGTCATCCTTTACTTCTTCCACTCGCTACTTTTTCTTGTGTAATCAACTACTGCATTGTATTTTTCTCCATAGAATATGTTTGAAATACTCCACTTTTCACCTCCTTTATGTGTTGATTAATTCTTCAATGTACGATTTCCTGATTCATCCTTTTCTCCACCACGTCCGTACGTATGTTGATATATCTATGATTTGAGTAATGTTAAAAGATGCACCAGTGACTTTAATATTGATGTTATTATAAATCTGATCTAGTCACTGATAAGTATTTACCAATTTTTTTTATTGAGTGATGATGCCTACATAAGCCTTAAGCTTGTGCATAGGTAATGATATGCGGTGATTAACAGATGAAAAAAATGCCAGACCTGACCGGGAATCGAACCCAGGACCCCGGCATAGTAGCTAGTTGCGCTGACCACTACACCACGGGCCGGCCTAATTATTAATTGTTAAGTTAATTGTTTTAAGTTTTGGCCTAGAAAATTTAATTACAAAAAATACACATGTTACTGAGTCGAGTGCTACCTGTATTGACTATGTTGACTGATCTTACCGAAAAAATGAGAGAACATCCCAAGATTTTGATCGGTACGTTAATTTACAGTGCATAAATTCATAGGTTGTGACGTAGTTATCGATCAGATCTCTTAGATAAACATGGTAATTAAATGGAAAGCCCGCTTCAATGCTGCTGTTTATATGTAATCAGTTGCTAACTGAAAGGTTGATTTCCGGTTCGGGTTTCAAAAATCTTTACACAACTAAAGTCAAGTTTTTGTTCTACAGTCTAAACATCGGTAATCAACACAATATTGAGCATTTATGAAATCTTTCAGAGCAATTTAAAGCAACTTGGTTTTCTTAAAGTCACTCGATCTACAGTACACTGAATGAATATGAAAGCTTGTGACGTCTCGACTCAACAGTGTCTTGCTATCCGACCTAAACACATTAACTCTGATACTGTACTTAAAGAATAATGATCCTACATGTACGTTCTATTATTTAAAATAATTTGACATTTATTTAAAAGTTATCTTAGTTTTATGATTTGAAATACGATTTGTATTACATATAAATAGGCCTTACATATTTGTGATATGAAGTTGCCCAATTTATTACACATTTTTTGACTATACAAGATATTTTTATTTGCAACTTTATAAAATTAACTACAAGCAAATTTTATAAAAAAAGGATACAAATATTGACAAATTTTAAGACATTGAAAAGATCGCTGCCTGTTGACAGTACTCCAACCGTAATCATTAAGTTCGGATTATTGGGTAATTTCCTTTTAAATCGTGTGTATGTGCGTAGGAACATATCATTGATATATGGGACGTGTAGGTTTGTGTGTAGCGTATCTTTCGTTATGTAAAAGGGAGCACTAGTTATCTTATCTTAACAGTTTAGACTGAAAGCGTTGTATTTTCAAAATGACCGACGGTTTGGCACAACAGTAAATTTGGCTGCTACACATCCCAACGGGTCTAAGGTAACGCCTATAAACTAGTAGTTTTAGATGAAATGGGAGGTTAGAAGATCTGGAAATTAACGAATACAGTTGTTTACATCTAGTGTCCAAAGTTTTTTGCGTTTCATTAACATGTTAGTTCCATGTTAGTCTTTTGTCGATGTAGATACCAAGATACTTTATTCTGTCATGTTGAGGAAGTGGCGCACCATACAAATAGACTGGAGGACAAAATTGTTTTCGTAAAGAAAATGTGAAGTATAGTTTTAGTAGCGTTAATTTTAATCCTCCAGTTTTGAAACAACAAATCAAGATTATTCAAATGGTTTTACAAGTTTCATGAAACATTATCATAACTCTTAGAAGAAGATAGAATTACGGTATCATCCGCGTAAGAGGCCATCGTCGTCATTGGGCAAAGAGGTATGTCTGAAGTGTAGATGTTATATAGAAGGGGAGCGAGAATGGACCCTTGTGGAACTCCAGCCAATAATGGTATACAGTAAGATTGAGCACTACCTTGTGAGACAGAAAAATTAGGTTCCGAAAGATTTGACTGACGAATAAGATAGTGTGTGGAAGGTAAGAACCTTAGTTTGAACAGCAGAGCATCAATCCAAACTCGGTCAAAGGCTTGAATAACATCAAAAATACCCCACTCATGTACTGTTTTCTCTGAGACCATAGCAAGAAAATCTACGACTATGCAGTTGATGAATAATTGTAGAATGTCGATTTCGGAAGCCAAACTGATGAAGAGGGACCACTTGAAATTATTCTACATAAGTTAGGATTCTTGGTAGGAGTAATTTTTCGAACATTTTCGGTGTTCAATATTAATATATTACTGGCCAGCTTGTTGGTGTGGTGCATTTTTTTTTCAATAAGCGGAAAAGTGTTGTGGTAGTGATGAAAGACACTTGTCTTTCATAGTTAAATGCTATTGAGTGGACTTGAGAAAGGTGAATCGGTAAAGTTAATCAGTGGTGAATTCGGTGTTGGAGTGACTATGATTAAGAACTGGCGCCAAAACAAGAAAGCTATCCACTATTACTACATTTAAATTGAGTCTCATAAAGTGCTGTCGACTAAATGTAGCCACTTTAAAAAATTGATAAATGAACAAGTAGATGATGCGTTGTTGCTATGGTTTATACGAATCATTGCAAAGGTACGCCTACAAGTGGCTCAATTTTGCAAGAAAAGGCTGTGATTCTAAATGCCAGGTTTGAAAATGGAGGAGAGTTTCCTGCAAGTGAGGCCTGGTTGATGCACTGGAAGAAACGTCACAGCATTCATTAACATTCATTAACTGTGCGATGAAAAACTATCAGCTAAACCAGCTACAGTAGATGAATGGAAAAATAAACTCAAAGATTGATTGAAAAAGAAGGTGTTTTTGTGAATTGAAGGAGGTTGTTTTTATGATTTTCGTTATAACCGACTGTTCGGTTATCCAATCTATGCCCGGTCCCGTCATGGTCGGTTGAGAGAAAGACTACTGTATTTGGAGGAGAACAAATGGGCTATAGAAAAAGTTCTGATGTGTCCTTTAACTTGTTACTTGTAATTTAAAATACAGTAGAGCATCAGTTATCCGAACTAACTGGGACCAGAGCGCTTCTGATAATCAAATAGTTTGCATAATAAAATACGCTAAATACAGTAATTTGATACACTGTACTGCAACAATGCAATATAACCTGAATGTTTAACAGGTTAATAAAGGCTAACATAAACTTTGATTAAAAGAAACACTTAATTTATTGCAATTGTACGTAGAATACAATCAATAAGATCATAAAACTAAAGGCAAAAATACGGAATTTCAAAACTGAATAAATTGACGAAGTAAACTGCGGTAAAATCTGTTAGGAAATATTTTTCAACACACTTGCCCGAGTGTTCCTGCCAGTGGTGGTTTGGTCAATAAGGAATACTTCTCGGGTGTTATGCGTGTTCTGCGTGAAGCAATCCGCCGAAAATGTTCAGAATTGTACCAAAAGCGCTTGTGGAAATTACATCACGATAATGCTCACGCTCACACTTCATTGCTTGTCCGTAATTTTTTGGCAAACAACACCATTATGTTACCTCGCCACCATATTCACCGCACGCGGCCCCCGGCGACTTCTTTCTATTCCCGAAGCTGAAGAGAATCATGAAAGGACGACGTTTTGCCACCATTGATGATATCACTAAAGGAACTGAAACCTATTCTAAAAAGTAAGTTCCAGAAATGCTTCCAAGATTGGAAAAAGCTCTAGCACAAGACGTGTATTATATCTGAGGGGGATTACTTTAAAGGGGGAAAAATTTATATAGACGAATAAAGATTTTTTAAGAAAAAACTAAATTTCTCGTCATTTTTCGATCAAACCTCGTTCATACTATACAGTAATTTTTAAAAAAAAATTTTAATTTTCTTTTGACTAAGAATGAACTTATTTTTGTGGCAGCAATATCTCTCATTCCTTTAGTATCAATGCTTCAGCAGCACTAAATTCATGCTCATTTTCGCACCATAGCATCGCAATTTCATAAGAAGTAAAGGCCTCTGCATGAGTAAATATATATTTTTTTCCAGTGATGGTGGTTCAGATGACTGACGTTCGGATAATCGACGCTCCTGTGTATTTTAAAAACAAAATAAAAGGTTAAGGTCCCGCCGTTACGATTTATAATGGTATAGTCAGTTTGAATCAATCTATGCAGTACCAAGTAAATCTACACCAGTTATGAATTTTAAAATATGAACAAACCACCTACGCAAGTGTATAGGCTATAACAGCAACATAATAATTTTATTGTTCAATGACGACCTCTGACGATTATATTAAAAAGTTAACTAGCAAATGAAAGGAGGTTTAAATGTAGACAATGTTAACGTTGCGCAAGAATAGACAAAGAATAAACGAATGAAACGGTACTATCTTGTAGTACGAACATTTTGTAGGCAACTAACTGTAGTTGAATGAAAGAGAAAGCTTGCAGCTGACGGCAAAGATTGCCGTAACTTTACTACAACTTAAGAAAAATACGTTAATTTACAATATGTCTAACAGGAATGGGTACAATCCATATTTATCAACATTTTTCATCATTTTTTTATTCAAGGTAAGAATATTTTTGTTATTTAGAATAATATATTAATTATTTTTAAAGAACTCTAATTTTCTCTAGTAATTCGTGTCTATCATCTGCTAGTATTATTAATCCAAAATAATGATGAGCAATCTATTAATATAACTTTATTATATCCGTTATTTTCTTCTAAAATTTTTTTTACCCGAAACTTTATTTTGTATTGTATAGTAAGTATACGAAGCAGAGTTCCACAAACCCAACTTTTTGTAGTATTGCACCAGGTCGGGTTACCGGGAACTTTGGGTTTCACGATAAAAGTTACTTTTGTTAATTTATGAAAATAAATATTGCAATTTTTCAAACGATATTCATAAAAGGGTCAAATTCATTAGACTTACATAATAAATAATGAATTTACAAAATGTATTTAGCAGTACAGTATTCTAGGCCTAGTTCTGAAATATTAATTTAATAAAAATCTGGTGTAGAAACAATTAAACGACTTTTTCTTGCCAATGCATATGATGAACAGTACAGTAGAATCTCAGTAGTCCGACCTGTTTGGGACCGAGAGGGTGCCGGATTACTGAAAATGCCGGATTACTGGATGTGTTGGAATTTTGGAACTATAAATTTAAACAAAAAATGAATATGCATTAATTTCTATGTGATTTTAAATTAAATTAACTAATTAAAATAGGTTTGCTGAGTACTTCTGTAGTCATTGTACTAAACATAATTATCGGCTATTGACATCACCTAGTGCGGTGTGGGGGTGCTCGTGTTCTGAGAAATACGTTTCGTTGTCAATTCAGCATGAAGTACCTATAGAGTATGACACAGTTCTGGGTTTTGGATAAAAGGCCAAAAATTATTCCATTTAACAATAATTAAGATCTGCTTATTCATTTCTTTAATTAAATCCTAAACAAATATGTTATATTAAATCCGCCGCAGTTAGGTCGAGTTGATTTCCATAATTCAATTTAAATCTTTTACCAAAATCTGTTCTGGGTGAGGTTTCATACTTTTAGGCCTAATATTTCAAGGGGCGGGTTACTGGAGGTGCCGGACTACTGCACGGCCGGACTACCGATATACTACTGTATAACCTAACATTATTAATAAAACATTACAAATAAGCAAAAAAACTAACCTCAAAAAATATAACCTCATTTTGATCATGAATGAATGATGCAGAATGAAAACCAACCTTAGTTTGGCTTGATAATACGGAAAATCACTCTTTCACGCTAAACTAGGCTCTGTAGAGAAAATGCTTAAAATAAAAATTGTAAATTTTTTAATTTCCTATAACTTCTTTTTTTTCTTTGTTTATTTAACGTCGCATCAACTACAGTGGTCATTAGTGACGATGTTTGGTTGTAACTGTGAAGGATGAAATAATTTTTTTTTGTAACTTATGAAAATATGCCGTGCCTGAGTGGGATTCGAACCCAAGAACGCATGATAAGGGACGAGCACGTTAACAACTACGCCAATGCAGCCGGCTCATATAAATTTGATTATATTCAGTTTTGATATTAAACTATGTTCCTCTTGCTTGCTGAAAGTAATGCAAGTAAAATTTATTTACTTTTTATTTAAATATACACAGTAGGGTATTCAAGTAGAAAGTAAAATATAATTAATTTTACATTTTGCTTTGTCATTATGCAAATGAATTACCTATTTTTTTTATATGTGACTCAAACTGGGAGTAAAAGGTAAAAGAATCATACTTTCGATTTTGTAATAAAACTGGTGCAGGTAAACTTTTACACAAAAAATGACCTACTTAAATTTTACATAATTGATAACAAAATGCAAAAATTGTTGACAAAAATTAATTGTCATTAAGAAAAATATTTTAGTAATTCGTTATCAAGATATTCGTGAAAATTATCTACGGAGCATTTTGTAAAAGCTGGTGGTTGTTTGAAGAATTTTTTTATCTAAACGGCAAACTTACAATCTGTTCTTATATTCAAAAACAAGAACAATAAGTTATGGGGAACGCAGAAAAACACAAAATACAAATTATCATCCATTAATAATACTTAATACAGAGTGATTTTTTAGTCCTGTCACCCATATGTTAATGTTTGCTAATTTTTTTCTAAGAAAGGGTAATTTTATTTAGTTTCATGAAGTTGGTAGCCCTACTCAACCGGTATAGATACAGCAGTGTGAGTTGATTCTTTTTGAGCTGCGTAAAATTTTGTGCCGTGTCCAGTCGTGTTACGAATAGAATGTCTTTTACCCTAGAACAACGGGTTTTCATTCTTGAACAATAGTTAGTTACGAAATCTTACGCGAGTGTAAAAGAATCATTTCAAATTAAATTTGTTGGTGTTTCTCCACCAGAAAAAATGTCAATGACTGGGCGAATAAACAGATTTCTCTTCATCACTAAAAAACACTGTGTTTAAAACTTTGATTCCGTTATCATTTTACGAAAGACCTAAACCAACGGCAATATACAATCGCTTGTTTAAATCTGGAGGCTGAAGCTCTTAGACTAATCGTACGCGATACGGATACAATTTTAATTTTTTAGCAGCTTTCTGAACACTCGAATATGACAGACCAACTTGCGAGGAAAGTTTTCGTAAACTTTTCCGTGGAGAATTAAGCAATCTTCTTTTCGCATTCTCTAAAACGTCATCTGTCAAGAGAGGTCGACCACTACGTTTTCTGTCGCAGACTACCTGTCTCTCGAAATCGGTTCGTTAGCCTAGAAATTTACATTTTTTCTGTTGGAGGAATACCAACAAAATTTAATTTGAAATGATACTTCTACAGTCGCGCACGATTTCGTAGCAAAATATTGTTCAAGAATGAAAACCCGTAGTTCTAGTGCTGCTCTATAGCCTTATTTTCGTAAGGAGAGCGCTGGGAAAAACGTGCGTCTGCATTAGTATAGTCCTGTATGTACTGCAATAGTGCAGCGTATGTAATCAACAATGAAACAGCATGCCTACAAAATACAATGGGTGTTGTCAATTTTCTACAACACTCTGACTGTACATATATTACTGTAGGTCTGAGGGTATGCAGTGTCGAATTCAAATATGCGCATGCGTAGTCCAGCGATCACAGCAATTGGCTTGGCCTTTAAAAGTTATATCGTTTATAATTAGCTGAACTGTTTTGTCGCAGTTCGTAAATTGTGTAGAAATATTTATGTACCCGCCACGAGAGAAGTCCGTTGTGTTATAAAAGCTCTATTTAAAAAAAGACCGAACGGAAAAATTTTAACGCTATATCAAATTAAAGCCTGTTCTTTACTGTGTTTATTCATTTAACTCAAATTTTTTATTTAATAATTTGTCGGAGATACAGCAGTTTGCGCATAAAAAGTACCCAGTTTTTAGCCGGTTTTCTGTTAGTGTACTCTTTAAACGTCTGTTACTTTATCCAGGCTTGACATAAAAAATCAGGGTTTAAGTATGATAAAAATCACAGTTATTTTTACAATGTGAATATTTAAAAAGTAGGCTAAAATCTCATTTTTCATTTTAATATGGGTCCCATTTAAAAAAGTGCTATTTTCCCTCCTCGTGAAGATAGGGAAATGATTTTTCGATTAAACTATCAATTTTCACAACAGTATTGTATCAAGTATAGACGTTTGGATTTAAAATTACAAATAAAACAGAAATGGACGTGATTTGTAGGCCTAAATAGAAAATCTATTAAATTGGTTGAGTGGAAACTGGTCTACACAGCGGACTTCTTTCGTGGCGAGTACTATAGAATTTTTATTACAGTGCTCAGTTGCTTGATCTTTTCGACATTATTGACTTGTCATCGAGAAAACCTTTGGCACTTTTTACATTGAGGAATTTCTGTTTGTTTGTAGGGCACTTCAAAATTCACTACACTCTGTTCTAAACAAACAATACGGAATGAAACCTTCACGGTAGGGTGTGGTTCTTAAAGATCAATATCACTACTCCGATGAAATGACCAATTTTATAAATTGAGTAAAGTTAGTAATGTTATTTGTCAAGGTTATTTTTGCGATTACTTCTATAATAATTTTAAACTATAAAATTTTATTTTAATGTCACTTGTCGGGTAAGTTGAAATCAGTACAAAGAGAATAACCTTAAAAGTCGTTCAAAATGTAATGTTTTAAATTGTATTTATAATTCTTTCGTAGATTGTTGTAGTATAGTGATTGTCAGAACCGTTTCTACTTGTAGGCATAAACCCCAATTGGGAATCGAACATGGGAACTACCGCTTTGTAGGTTACATTGTTAATTAATTACTGCACCACAGAAACGGCATGTTTTAACATTGTATTTTTGTAACACTTAATTGTTTTTAAGAGTCCATATTGTTGTGTTGTTTAGGTCATCAGCCTAAAAAGGCTGGATTGGACCTCTAGAGCAGCTGTTTCCAAACTTATTTTTATCACGTCCCCTTTTGTCAAGAAGAAAACTTCCCACGTCCCCGTACTCAATTTTATTTTATGTGATAATACAACAAACAAGTATTATATTGAATAACATACATTTATTTGTTTATTGTTTTTTATAATATTTTAAGTTGCAATTTAAATACGTTTTTTTTAATTCCTAATATATGTGTACGTTGCAATCTGTTCAATTCAGAACAATAAGCAACCCAATGACCCAATAAGATGAGGATGATATTTGTATGACGTGTAAATGAGGTGTAGTCTTGTTCAGACTCAGGCCAACCATTCCTGAGATATATGGTTAATTGAACCCCAACCATCAAAATACACCGGTAACCACTATCAAGCATTCAAATCCGTAAAAAACCTTTACTAGGATTTGAACCAGGAACCTTCGTCTCCGAAAATCAGCTGTTCAACAGCTGACAGTGGGTAAAAATAAGTTTTTTTTTAATATATTCCTAATTTGTGTACGTTGCAATCTGTTCAATTTAGAACAATAAGCAACCCCATGACCCAATGAGATGA
Organism: Catonia carolina; assembly: GCA_035578175.1. Taxonomy (NCBI): domain Eukaryota; kingdom Metazoa; phylum Arthropoda; class Insecta; order Hemiptera; family Achilidae; genus Catonia; species Catonia carolina. The sequence goes on from JAQMRL010000011.1 coordinate 19,823,647, forward strand.
GGATGATGTGTATGACGTGTAAATGAGGTGTAGTCGTGTACAAACCCAGGCCGACCATTCCTGAGAGAGTATGGTTAATTAAACCTCAACCATCAAAGTACACCGGTAACCACTGTCTAGTATTCAAATCCGTATAAAAGTAACTACCCTTACTAGGATTCGAACCAGGAACCTTCGTCTCCGAAAATCAGCTGTTAAACAGCTGATTTTGGCGACGACTTTACCTCTAGACCAACCCGGTGGGTTAAAATAAGTAAGAGACAAAATTAATCTGCGAGATGGATGACCTTGAATTTTTTCTTTGGGGTTTGCTATCTAAGAGCTATCTCGATCCATATAAAGCTATCTAAAGCTCTGTAGAGTTATCAATATAAAGCTATTTCGAGGTCCCGTGCCTTCTTGACTCGTCTTCACACCTCCCTAGAGGGGCGCGCCCCCCACTTTGGGAACCACTGCTCTGAGAAGCTTTACTAAGTAAATCGAGGAGTGAGGTGGTTTACCACGCATTCCTCACTGAAAGGAAAAATGCTTATCAGCATGCCAGGCCCTCTGAAAAGCATCTACTTTTCACTCTGTAAATGACACCTTCACTTCATTCTCCAGAGGGTCTGGTAGTATAATAAAATTCATTACTCTCAGAGAAGATAATTCTGAATAAAATCCATAACAAGCTTCTTGCAATGAATGTAAACTCATATAGTTTATTTTAAGTGTACACATTACTACAGGGATTAACTTGGATTTCTAAACACTTTCGATTTCTTTAAGGCTATTACATGAGGTATTAATAAATAATTTTTAACAAGATAAAGTTCAGAATTAATTTTAACTACTGAGTTTATATTTTTCTCCTAATGATTATCATAGAAATTTTATAGTGATAAGTTACTGAAGCCTTTCCCATGTAATCGTTTATGTAGAGCTATTCTGGTATACTTTAATCTACTTTCTCATTAAATGCAACCTTGCGAAAGTCCATATCATGCGTGTAAAATAAATCGAATAGGTTCACCAACCTTTGAGGTACACGGTAATATTTCATAAAAGTTTATTAATACATTAATGAAATAAAATGTAAAATTTGAAAATTGTCAAATTTGGCAAGTTCTTTGTGTTTTTTTCTCGTATAGGACCAATTTTAGACCACGTAAGTTTACTTTAAGGATACTCTAAGATCATATTACACTAAGAATAATTTCAAATTAAATTTGTTGGTGTTCGTCCTCCTGAAAAGTGTCAATTTCTAGGCTATCAAAACGATTTCTCTTCATCACTAAAAACACTGTGTTTAAAACTTCGATTTCGTTATCATTTACGAAAGATCTAAACCAACGGCAATATGCAATCGCTTGTTTAAATCTGGAGGTTGAAGCTCTTAGACTAATCGTACGCGATACGGATACAATATTAATTTTTTAGCAGCTTTCTGAATACTTGAATAAGACAAACCAACTTGCGAGGAAAGTTTTCGTAAACTTTATCGTGGAGAATTGAGCAATCTTGTTTTCATATTCTCTAAAACGTCATCTGTCAAGAGAGGTCGACCACTACGTTTTCTGTCGCAGACTACCTGTCTCTCGAAATCGGTTCGTTAGCCTAGAAATTTACATTTTTTCTGTTGGAGGAATACCAACAAAATTTAATTTGAAATGATACTTCTACAGTCGCGCACGATTTCGTAGCAAAATATTGTTCAAGAATGAAACCCTTTATTCTAGGGTAAAAGACATTCTGTTCGTATCACGGCCGGAAACGGCACAAAATTTTACACAGCTCAAGGAGAATCAACTCACACTACCGTATCTATTCCGGTTGAGTAGGGCTACCTACTTCGTGTCACAAAAGAAAATTTCCCTTTCTTATAAAAAAAAATTACCTGACACTGGCAATTGGGTAACAGGACTAAATAATCACTCTGTACAACCAAAAATATTACATAATTAAAATATTTAACTACAATAAAACATGTTATTGAAACATTTAAAAGGGTACAGAAATTACGTTTAACAGTTTTAAGAACGAGTGAATATAATTCATAAATACAATTAAATTTATACAAATATCAATAATAATATATAGGTAGTACTAACAGTGCAAATTTTCAAAAAATATATTAAGCAACATTTGTAATGTAGAGAAAAATGAACAATGTTGTTTTATAACTAAAATTACTTTTTTTTTAGAGCCACGTAGGACTAAATAAGTTAAAGAAGAAAAATATTATTTAAATTTTTGTTGTGTTTGAGAAGGTACTTTTCCTAACGTTTCTTTCCTTGATTTTTTGCTGAAAGACTGTCCATATTAGTTCTGTACTTGTCAAGGGAGTTTCAGAGTTCCTGTATGGGATTAAATTCCCGAGCTACAATTCTAGATGTGATCTAGAGAAGTGATGTGAAAAATGAGGGTGATTCTAGATGAACTTGTGAAGGGTGATTTCGATTCAGCTCACTCAGAAATTTTAACGCTAAATCCTGAGAGGTCCAGTCCGCACCCTGATTCTTGATAGAAAGAATTCTTCTTGGAGGCGCGAAATGGTTAGATTTTCCTATTTGCTGGAAGATGTAAATTTGCGCTAATATTCTTAAGATTTCCGAAATCAATTACGGACTAAAACTAAAAGTACCCATACTACGCGTGACATACGTATGGGTGTAGTAGAGAAGATCGTTTCAAGAATACCGAGATAAGGAAAGAACTCACAATCTTGTCTATAAAACGACAGGGTATCTCACAACAGAATGCAATGGTTGGAGCATGTGAGCGGAATGAGGGAGGATAGGATAGCTAAGCAAACATTAGGCTATAATCCGCAGGGAAATAGAGAACGAAGACGCCCGAGAAAGAGATGGTCAGATTTGAAAGGTTCGAAACAGGCAGAGATGACTAATCCTTGAAAGGTAGAAGAAGAAGAACTAAAATTACTTTACAATATAAATGAGCTTAGAAACAGATAAAATGTAAATAAAAACTAACCAGAGAACAATTTATTTTAAAATTTGGAAAAATTTCTCAAGTTCTTGCTTGTAAAAAAAAGTTGACTTGTTTCTCTATCCCTTAACTAATTTATAAAGTATTAAGTTCCCAGTTACGCTTTGGGAAGAAATGTCATAAAAAAATGAAAATTCACAATATTGTAATTTTTTTATTTTCAGGCTTTATTACTGTTCACATTATTAAACGAAACGTTCTGTAAACCATATGATCCTGATGACCCATTATTAGACACAGTGCTGCCTGAGAAAGGAGCCGATTTTGAAGCATTTTATGCCCGAGATGCTTATGGTGTTGCGACAGGATCATCAAGACCAGCTCACGGACATGCTACATTTTATCAGCACCGCAATCCTGCATTAGTCGATACAAATAATTCTCCAGCTTATGGTTTTAGATTTGATGGAGGTAGACGGTTTAATTTTGATTAAATTTTTTAATTGGATTAGTCTCATGTATGGAAAAACGTGTGCAATACACCATGTTCAAAGTTTCTTTGACAGTAATTTACTAATAATGAGAGGCGGCGCTTTAATTACCTTATTAATTTAACCATCTGTATTAAAAGTATTGTTACCAAAATCTTGAGGAACAAATACGGTTTACCTAGGCCTATATTAAGAATTCTAAACAGTGTAAATCTTGATACTGTATTTTATTTTTGAGAACTCTCATTATTCCAGAAGTTGGTTGGTTGTACCTTTTCATCTAACTTAATTTTTACTGTGAACCAAAAAATGATGGATTTTTCCTAGAGATATTCTCTTTTAATACCATTTTACTATTTCTAACCAATTTTTCAGTGTGTTAATTAACTTTGTGTAAATGTTAACCCATCATGTGCCATTTTTTTTACAGATAAATGATTTTAGACTTAAAGTAAAAACAAATTTAAAACCGGAGAAACTATTCTACCATATCAGTAATTCACGTGGGAATTAATTTTGTTGTGCAAAGCATAACCAATTATGCAGTAATTTAGTATTCGTTTAAAAATATCAATAATTAATTTTTAAATTTAATTGCGAATATTTTCAATAATATTTTTTTACCCGGTTAATTTTGTACCAGTAAAATGTATTCATAAACAAAGTCCATGTACTTTCTATTATTAGACAAACATTTTGTTTACTTAATTTAGTTTTAATTTTTTTATGAAATAACAATTTAAACTTAGTCTACCTCACAAATTAATCGAAAATAGAATTGTGTAGTACAAAAGAAATTGTTCTATGTTTTCTATGTTATGCATAATTTATTTCAGATGTACAATTAAATGATAATTTATAATTAATAAAACAATGATTTTGTGTTAAGAATTATTGTTCCTATTTTAAATATTACTGATTATTATTAATCCTTTGCGCTTTATGAGGTTGTCTAATCTAGCTTATCTCCTACTTAACGTGCTCTTTTCGACCGGAGGTTTGTAATTATGTTGGCTATTCGGACTTTGGACAACGGAGCACTGAACACCTCCGCTGAGGTACAACGAAACCAGTCGCAAAGATTCTTCAACCAAGAAATTCTTCTTCTTTCCATAGCTCTCTTCCCCTGAATCTTCTCTTGCAGATTATTATTAAGGGGAGCTGTACTTTGTATCCCGCCAGTGTTAAATTTGCTTTTTTTAGGTACATTTTTTATAGGATTGGTGAACGATACGAAAATGAAACTTTACACACTTATAGTTGTAGGGTGGTTTTAGCTACTGATTTTTTTCAATTTAATCTGTTGGAGCATAAAGGTTTTAAAAGAATAACGAATAACATAAAATTTTTACAATTTTTTTCTACGTTTTTGCATATTACTAATTTTTTGAGCACCTGAGGAAGTAAACACAATGTCAGTGAATGTGAATGTAGGTACATGATAATTAACTGGTAAAAATTTCAGCCAGGTAGGTTAAATGGTTTCTGAGAAAAACGTACTTAAGTGTTAAAAATCTAAATTTACGGGAAAAGGCTCAAATGAAAAACAAAACGTACACAAACAAGTTTAATTTCCCATCAACAGTTGGTTAGAAAGCTGCACCAACAGTGGAGAATATTACAAATAGTGAAGCAGATATTTAAAAAAAAAACTAAATTGCTTTTTGCACTAAAACGAGCAATATAAAAATATGAAAAATACTTGTTCTTGGTGACATGTTAATTTTATAGAATAAACCTGATAAAAACTTAAATTTTTTTCATTAAAATAATTTTTTTATCGTAATTAATGTTTTTGTGGTAGATCTAGGTCTAAACTATCGAAAAACATAAAAAAACCGAAAATCAAAATTTTCAGTCAAAACCATCATACAGTCTTCCCTTAAGCGAAGCATTTCAAGTGTTGGTCCATGAATAATATGACCCAGATATTCCATTTTAATTTTTAGGATGGTGTCAACAAGCTTTTTTTCTGTTCCCATTCTCCGCAAGCCTGTCTCGATGGATACTTTATCCGTTCTAGCATGCGCCTGTACAACCAAAGCTCAAACGCAACTATTCTCCTGATATTCATCTTCTTTAACGTCCAAGCTTTCGCGCCATATAAAACTGTTGAGAAGATGTAACATCAAACCATCATCAATCTCAGGTCACGGCTCAAGAATTTATCTATTAAAAGGTTTTTCATTTTAACAAACGTAGAACGAGCCATCTCTATCCTTGTGCTTATTTCGGCTGTGTGATCATTAACTTCATACGCTAGCTTACAGAAGGCTTTAAATCTTTCAGTATTGGAATTCATGAACTATTGAAAATTTTCCAAATACTTTAATTTACTAAATTTGATATTGTAAGAACCTTACTGATACAAGCCTAGAAAAATAAATTTATAAAATTTGATTTCTTATGTTTATTATTCACATTTGAGAAAATATTGTTAGAAAGTAAATTGGACCAAAAGAAAGTAGCAGCTAAATCTCAAATAGCATCACCTATATTGGATGGATAATAGAAAATCCAAATTATCGGCACGAAACCATTAATTATTAATTTATTAAACAGTACTCAAACCTGTATGTACATACAGGATACAACTCTGTGGTACAAGTCACGGTAGCATTGAAATAGTTCAAAGGTTTCATTACTAAATAATTCGAAATATCACAGACTTTCCTTGGTACGATCTAACACTATAATACGCAGAGAAAACTCCCACGATACACGAAGAAATGCTGAAATTTCGAACCAGTTACCAAAAACGTCTTGAAAATTATCAGAATCCAGAAGCCATCAATCTCCTAGAAAGCAGTGAAATGCAACAGAATGTTAGATAGATTACATTTTACAATAATACAATAAAATAAAGTAAATTACAATTTTAAGCTTTAATTTTTTAGATGTACTGTTTCCAAAGTTTTTTTATAGTTTTTGTCGTCCATAAATTACATAAATTTGAATAAAAAACTTGTAACTTGAAAAAAATCTTTTATGGCCGTTGTAAAATTTTAATAAAGTTTTTTAAATTAATTTATATCGTAACTCAAAAAAAAGAAAGCTTAAAATAATTTATATGTTTTGTTATTATATCTTCCGTAAATTAAGTTCACAGAACGAGTGTTCTCTAGAGTTTAAAAAAACTTATAAGAACATGTAAGAACAACAGAAAGTACCCTATTTATGAATACTCCATTAAAAATTTGAACATAATTTGATACACATTTTAAACATAAATTTAAATAAGCTTGAACATAAATTGACAGACCGTGATGTTCAATTCAAATTAACAACAAGAGTAAGAAAATAAAAAATAATTGAATACATTATAAAAAATGTACAGAATAAGTTGATTTTTTTATTGCAGTAGAAGGAAAATATTTCACACAAATTAACACAATGAAAAATCCAAAAATAAAATATGTGATGTGTATTTTAAAGTTATTTATTTTTATCCAAGATCATAAATGTTATTACGTCAATATTTTTATTGTTAACAAGAGTGTTTTTTGATATGAGTATAACAATAGCAAAGGGTGAAAATAGTGATGAATTCAGGGGTGACCCGGGGGGGATCCCCTGATTGTAAAAATTTTCCCCCCGAAAAGTTTTGAAAGAATAAATCTTGAAATATTTTGTTCACAAAAACCAATGACTATTTTTTTTTGAATTCAGGGAACCTGAAAACGTGTAGCCGGTGGAAACTCGATTTCGAAAATTTGACTCGAAAATAAATATTATTTTCCTTTCTTTTATTAGTATACTTGACAAGAGAAAGTAAAAACAACTATTGAAAAAATCACTAGTAACTACTGATTAATAGTAATATCCGTGAATGAAAAATATGTTCAGTAAATACACAGAAATCGCTAGAAACTATTAAAAATAACTACAATAGTTTCAGTTTGGGTAAATCATTTTTATTAAGAATGCTGTCTGTGTCTATCTTTTAACTTCTGCAAAGGTTATCTGCCGCCCTATAAATTTAAAATTTAAAATTATGGACTTTTATTCTTACAATTAAAATTCAAAATGTAAATTTCAATTTTGTAAAATTGTAACACTGTCAAAATACACACAAATTATCAAAATAAATAAAAACTTAAACAACATGTCAACCCCCTCCCACACGATGTTTCATTTCCTCCCCAAAGCATGATGTCTGAATTCATCATTGGCTGAAAAGACGGATGATCTACATGTAGGAAGCTAATTTCTGGTAATTTACTGCAGTCGTAAAAGACGTACGGTCACTTACCATTTCAAGTAGATTAAATAAACACATAATCATGGAATAACAAAAAAATTCAATGAAAAATATTTCAGGTTTTTATGTGTTGTTAAACTATAAAATTATTATGGTTTATAAATTATTATTTGCCCATAACAAACAGGGGGTGTGTAAAATTATTTACATTCAATCTGTTTGTTGCAGGGCTAAAATAAATAATTCTGTTTCTTATCACGTGGTCAGCCAATTAAATTACTGAATCATTTAAGAACAGAAGAGGTAGAGGTGCAAAAGACACTAGTCAGAGTTATGCCTCTGAAAGTAATGAATTCCACTATAGAACCAGACCCTGTGGTGAATGAAGTGAAAATGTCATTTGCAGAGTGAAAAATATGTGCTTTTCAGAGGGCCCAAGTGAAAAATAATGTCATTTGCAGAGTGAAAAATATGTGCTTTTCAGAGGGCCCGGCATGCTGATAAGCGTACTTTTCTACTCAGTGAGGAAAGCAATGGTAAACCACCTCACTCCTCGTTTTACTTACGAATACCTCTACAGGTTCAAACAAGCCTTTCGGCTGATGACCTAAACAACAACAAACTATAAAAAAATCAACTGTATTTTGTAATAGGGTTTCTGGTTTCAGTTTTATATAGAAATCATGAAATTCTGGAATTAGTAATACTAGTAAAGTAAACTACGCGGGGGTGGAACTAAGGAAGACAAGGGGAGCCCCGACATAGTAGTAAAAACAAGTTGAATGAATTCCTTCGTTTGTAATATGCGTTCGTTAACCTGCGTGCGTAAACATAATTTATACAATATAAACCCTACTTAATAATTTATTTTATGTAGCATTTCGTTAAAAAGTTTCAACATATGAAGTATATCGGCTATAAATTATATTCTGTGGTATAGACGAAACAGGAGATTTCTAGATTGAAAATTTTGTTGACTAGATACCAAGATGACATTATGTTTCACTCAATGAGCAAGTCAACAAAAAGGAGACTATAAGATTTTAGGTTAACTGAACTGATACACCTTTCTTCTTTCTATACTATTAGGGCGCTTCACTAACCCAACCGACTATTACACGCTCACATATACAAAAAGTTACATATATATGTATATACAATAAAAAAAATACCCGACTATTACTTTAGTGGTAGTTTAATATATTCTAATTCTCTCTTTAAAAATTCCCCACATCGTATGGGAACTGAAGACCAGAAACAAGGTAGGTCCAGGGAAAATTATAGGCCTACACGACTCTCATTATCATTCCGATCAACTCGATCGGTCGGCAATAAATCTAAACAAAACTAAAAAAAGGTAAAAACGATGGATCGGTCAGCAACCTTTACAAAATATATTAATTCCTACGTACATTCAATTAAGATTTAAGTACAAGTTTTGTTGTACTATGCGATAACATTTAACTCTTGTCAATAACGGAAGAAAAAGAAGAAAAATAAAATACATTTAACCTATTACTATTACAAATCTTATGAATGGAAGACAGTTAAGACAAATATAGGTTAATCTAATGGTTTACTAAAATTTATCTAATACCATTTCTATGGACATATTATAAAATTTCTACTAAAACTTTTTTAGGAACATTCATATCCGAAAAGGAAATCATATCTTCAAAATTTTATTATCATCTTCAGGGTTGTAGGTTCTCAGACCTGTTCCGCTCATCTTATCCTCGGTCTATCAATTCTTCCTCTTCCTTTTGGTCGGTAGTTCAGCACGTTCATCTGCAGTCTATTATCCTGCATTATCTCTACATGAGTTAACCAACCATCCCTGCATGTCTAAATGATTTCGTTCAACTATCATCCTGCATTCTCTCTACATGAATTAACCAACCATCCCTGAATGTCTAAATGATTTCATTCAAAGCAGTTGTATGGAGCCCACTTCGAATATCAAAATTGCTGCATTTATCCACCTTGCCTACTCCTTTTACGCTCCTCACAAACCTTATCTCATATGTATTTGAATGCATTTTTCTTCCTTTTTTGATGTTATCCATGATTCACTGATTTAAAGTAGAAAAGGTTGTGGAACTGTTTTATAAAACTTCATGAGAGTTTCTACAAGCGCCTTGTTTTTTAAACTTCTTATGATCGTACAAAAAACTCTTTGAAAGCGATTATTAAAATCAGTAAAAATGACCTGCATGAAACCTCACAAATGGACCACCTGTTCTAGAACCTGGTTGGTAATAACTTTTGATCTAGATAACAATTCTTTCTGTACCATTCTTTGAAGCTTTCAAATTTAATTGTGTAAATATTGAAGAAGAGAGACGAGAGTAAATAAAAACAAGCCTCATTAACATATTTTTTTCTTTATTTAGAAAATTTACAATCTGTTAGAAACAATCAGTGAACGTGATAACACAAAATATGGAAAAAATTAACATGATAAATGAACGTGAATGGAGACACAGTCCAGTGACAGAACTCCGACTTGAATAGATAAGTGTAGCATTAAATCCACATTAAACAATATAATTCGAAAATTTTTAAATGTAGAACAAAAACTGTTTTACACACAGTAAAAAGTGGTTGGGTAAGTAGCAGTTTCATCTTTGTTTTTTTAGTTTAAAGTCCATGGGCGTACTCAGCATCAAAACTAGGGGGGGGCAAGCCATGGTTTTTCAGGTTGAAACATTTTAGAACGGAAAAGGTAAATGAAAAAAAATTAAGAAAATGTATGAAATTGTAGCAGTGCTTTATATAGTTGCCTTACCTAATTTTGTTTCGTATTATCTCTTTTTAAACATTAAATTTTTTTGGTTCTAGGAGGCAGCTGCCTCCTACTCCTTGCTGGGTACGCCCATGAGTCCAACTTCTACAATTTGGTACAAATTAACTAATATGATTACAGATAAACAAAATACAGACTGTGAAAGGTGGTGATAGACGAAATTGAAATAAAAAATGTTATAATTAAAATTTAATTAAAAATGGTTGATTTTTTCTTTGACAGTTTTCCATTGGACGACGCTTAATAGCAGAAGTTTATAATTTTCTTTTAAACTGAACGATAGTTTATTCATTGGACTGACATACTGTGGATATCGCTTACTCAAAAAATATTGTCCGGGGCAAATTGTTAGTTGCTACTGATTATTGTAAAAGTTTAAATTACTATACAAACAAGAAATATATTGTATTATCTATACTAATATTGTAAAGGCAAAGCGTGTTTTTTTTGTGCAGGCTAATTTCCAAAACTTGGTACTGAACGGATTTTCATATTAACGGAAATTTTGACTGCATATTTGTATTTAGGCCTATATTCACAGCAGCAATTTCTTTTTAAATTTTCAAAAATGATAACGGTAAGGGGCCTAATGAACATTTTCATAAATATGTATGTCTCTGTGTGTACAAGTGAGTAAGTATTACTGTTAAAGTAGATCAGTGATTCTCAACCTTTTTTGCGTAGTGACCCCCAAAAAGTAAAAATAAATAAAATTAATATTTCGCGACCCCCCCTGATAATAATAGTTAGCCTTACTATTAATAATTGAATTTTGACTCTAATTATAAAATGTGAAATGTTTTTTTTAATATTATATAATCAAACTGCTCTAATTTTATGTCTTTAAAGACAATACAAACAGTAAAAAAATGGAATACAACTATTGCTATTATTTTATATATATTTTTTTTGTCATCAGTCTCTCGACTGGTTTGATGCAGTTCTCCAACCTGTTCTATCTTGCGCAAGTCGTTTCATATCTACATACCTGTAACACCCTACATCTTTTGTAATTTGCTTTATATATTCTAATCTTTGCCTCCCTCTACAATTTACTCCCTCAATGTTACCCTCCATTATTGATAGCCCAATACCTGGATGTCTTAGGATATGCCCCACTAGCCTATCCCTTCTTTTGGTAAGATGCTTCCATATACTTCTTTTTTCATCCACTCGCCTAAGAACCTCTAAATTACTTATTTTGTCCACCCACCTAATCTTTAACATTTTCCTATAACACCACATTTCAAAAGCTTCTATCCTCTTCCGTTCTACAGCCCCTATCACCCACGTTTCACTTCCGTATAATGCTACACTCCAAACATAATGTTTTAAGAAATTTTTCCTAATCTGTAAATCAATGTTTGTAGTCAGTAAGCTATTTTTTATTTCAAAGGCTTTTCTAGCTTGAGCAATTCTACTCTTGATATCACTCGTGCTTCTACCATCCTTTGTTATTTTACTCCCTAGATAGCAGAATTCCCCAACTTCCTGTATGTTTTCGTTGCCTACTTTTAAATTTCCCATCTCTTCTAAACCACTCTTGCTGCTGCACAACACTTTCGTTTTGTTCTTATTAATTTTCATGAAGTAATCCTTCCTCAAGATCTCATCCATTCCATTTAAGGCATCCTCTAGTTCATTCTTTGCCTCGGCTAATGCTACTATATCATCGGCGAATCTCAACATTTTTATTGTTTCTCCTTGAATTTTTATTCCTACGTCAAATTTCTCCTTCACTTCATTTATAGCCTCTTCTATATACAAGTTAAAAAGTAGTGGTGACAAAGAACAACCTTGTCGTACACCTTTTCTTACAGCAGCCTCTTTTTCGTACCCCTCGATTCTCAAAACAGCCGTTTGATTCTTATACAGACTGTAGATAACTTTATATTACTGCGTTTATATTTTTATTGTATCGACGTGTATGAACATGGTTGTATGACGTATGTACTAATTGAATGTAAAATTTGTATAAGTAAGTTTATAATAAATGATTTTTCGCATAAAAGATTAAATGATTTCATTATTGTTTCACGACCCCCCTATTATATCACCACGACCCCCAGGTTGAGAATCTCTAAAGTAGATGAAGGGGTTTAATGACGTCGAGGGAAGTACACAGGGAAAATTATCGAAACGTCGTTTTGTGTGTGTGCGCGTGCATGTGTGCGCGCTGTAGTATACAGTTGACTAGCAGCTACACAATTTCTGTTATACATATTTATTTTAAAAAACTTGATTACAAACGTTTCACGTGTGAAGCCGCGCGGGTTATGCTAGTTTGTAAATAAAGTAAACCTTTGCGAATGTAAAAAGGGAAGCGAATGTGTTACTAGTTAAAGTACTACTCATATATTGACCACCCAAAACAATATTATCCTAATTGGGGCTTAATTATAATTTTAATTAATAAAACTGTCGTCAGTTATTGATCTGCATGTAAATTGATCATAAGTGTAATAAATAAATAATATTTGGTAGGCATTTGTAATATTTAAATTACATTAGTCTATTTGTTTTAATGGGTTTTTAAAAAAAGTTATAAATGTCTATTATAAGGGTAGGCCTACTCCGTAAACTTGTTTCTAGTTTGTTTAGTAACGAAATTCGATCTAGTATGTTAAATAGACTGACTAGACAACATTTTATAATTGCCCTTAAGAATATAAAGTTACTCTCCTACTACAACTCAAATCAACACACTGTTTGTTATAAATAACAATAAATTTTGTTCCTTGACTTTTAAATAGTACGTAGCTCATCCATCCTTTTAAACTGGGATGCATTTCGTGAAGGAAATTAGACCTCTGTTGTGTCCTTCATACAAACAAACATACGCCATATTTATAACATTAGGTTAGGTTATATCATAACATAACCTCACTTTAAATATATACCTAACCTAGCTTCAGAAATACTATTATTAACAACTTATTCCATTTGTTTTTTTAATATCCATAAATGCTCCTGAAGAAATTATTTTTAGAACGAAAGGTAAAAAAAAGTAATAATCTTATAATATCTTAATAACCAACCCTTTACTAAGAATTATGGGTAGGGAGAATTCCCGCGCTGTCTTCTTATGAATTATTATTGAATTCAACAAGTATAAATATAACATTTTTATATTCTAATATTTATCTTTATCATGCTTCTATTATTGTTATATGTCTTTATGAAAGGTGATTTATCGAGCTCTTCTTTTAAACATTTCTTTAAAGATAAGCTATTTTTATTTGTGTTTACTGTTCTTTTTATCAGCTTTAGAATACCGGTACACCGACCGGTATTTCCTACGTTATTCAAATAACTTTTTATGGAACTCCTACCTTTTAAACCTAATTTATATAGAACTACCTTACTCAGATTTATTTTATACTTCATGTAGTTTATTTTTTCCAGTACTTAATCTTATATCATCTGTTTGTTTTCATTTTTATATTGTTCTTTTATAAAACATGAATGTTAACTCAAAATGTGATCTAATAATGTATGAAAATTATTTTAATTACAAAAATATTTATTACTACACAGTTTTGCTAATTTGAATCCTGTTTATGACTTAATAAATGAATTAGCTTATATTACGTAGTCTACTAATTTATTTTCTGAGAAGCACTTGGGTACATGGATGAAGGAATTTCAATAAATGGTTTTAGATTAAACAACATAAGATATACTGATGACACTGCGGTTTTTGCTGACACTATACAGGGCCTGCATAGAGTAATGGACAGTAACCTATAATACGTAGTTGTTAGTCCAAAAAGCACTAACAAATTTTTGTTGATATTTTGATATATTTTTTTTATTGACATTGGCCTAAAAAAGAAAAATGATCATCAGCAAACAGCAGATCGGTTATGATGTTCACATATTGGTCAACAAGGTCCGAATAGAACGAGTCGCACACTATCACTATCTGGGTACCTATATTAATGAGAGGTGGGATATTTCACAAGAGATAACATGTTGCATTGCCAAGGATAGAAATGTCTTCAACACCATGAATTCTGTCTTTAAAAGCCACAATGTATTTTTGACACTAAAACGAGACTCATGAAGTGTTATGAGTTCTCAGTCCTATTGTACGAAGTTGAGGCCTGGATTCTGACAGAAAAAACAATCAGCAAATTGAAAGTGTTCGAATTTTGGCTTTAGGCCTAAAGGAGAATGCTGCAAATATCCTGGACGCAGAAAGTTACTAATGCGGTAGTGCTACGTAGAATGAACAAGGCAGCAGAATTGGTCGGCAGAGTGAAGGAGCAAAAGATGCAATACCTCGGTTATATCATGAGGGATGAGCGCAGGTATGAATTGCTCCAATGCATTCTGCAAGAAAAAATCGACAGTAGAAGGGGACCAGGACGCAGAAGAATTTCACGGATGGCAAACTTGAGAATGCGGTTGAACATAAACTTAGAAGAACCGTTTCGAATAGCTACCAATGAAGTAAGCATCGCCATAATAGCCGCCAACCTTCGGAACTGAGCGGCACCCAAGAAGAGAGAAGAAAAAGCAAAGAAGACAAAAGTGTGACCAATAATGTATTGAGAATGCAAATATAAAACCCACTTAGTAGTGTATTTAAAAAAAGGCTATACTCTGAACAGAAAATAAAACTAAACTTGACTCTGAACTGTGCATTAATATCTTGAAACATAAAGTAGTTGAGGCTGAAGATGACAGTGTTCATGCTGTAGATGATAATACCGATTATGAGATAACGATGATAGTACTAGAAGTAGAAAGAAATGAAATGAGTTAAATAATTAACAAAATTGTAAAGGTAAGTAGGCCTACAATGTTTTAAAACGTTTCTATCTGTTGTCGCTTTTATCGAGAATGTTGATTGCGAAAGGAGTTTGATGTTATTCTAACTGTTAAAATATTTTTCGCTACGTTGTTTAATTTTTTTGAAGAGCAGGTATAGATTGTTGTGCAATATTTCATTGTTAAAATGAGGCTGTAGTGATCAATCAATCACAGGCATTTTGATTGAAAGCTGCAGTATTTCAATTTTTAATGAACTACCCTATAGCTCTAACCCGTAAGTTCAATCTGGTTTGAATATTAATTTGTAAAAGACAACTTTATTTTCAAGAAAAGTTGAGACTTACTGTCTAAGATCCAGAACGAATTGGCGTAACTTCAACCCAAGTTGTTTTCGTTTCGTCCGTATATGACTTCTTCACATGAGTCTTCGATCTAAATGTAAACCCAAAGATTTAAATTTATCTTTTTGCAGAAATGCTGTACCGTTTAAGATAACACTGGACATGTTGGTTTCTAAAAGTTTTGAATTTTCCTTATTAATCTTCACTGTATCCGAGAGTTTTCTTGTATAACTCTCCTCTACTTCAAGCCGACAAAATTCGGTACCTCGGTCTACAAATAGACAGACGGCTTACATGGAATGAACATGTAACCATTAAACGTAAAGATGGTAGGCGAAAACAGCTATACAACCTTCTATCTCGTCGATCAAAAATTTCCGATTCCTCTAAAATTATTGTTGTATAAGACTTTACTTAAGCCAATGTGAATGCACGGCTGTCAGATCTATGGTTCATCAAAACCATCTGCCATAGCTAAACTTCAACGGTTTCAATCAAAATTGCTACGTACGCTAGTTAACACTCCATTTTTTTGTGAAATCACACACTTCACTCGGACCAAAAAATCCGCATTATTAATGACACCATACACGAAATGTATCAACGCTTTAGATTAAAATTACTTAACAACTTCAATCCATTGATTTGTGAACTAACTTCTCCACATTTACTAGGCAATTCCTATCGTCGGCTCAGAAGGAGGTGGAGCAGACACTTGGGTTAATTTCATTTAATACAGTTCAAATTTAATAACGATTAATTACAACATATAAAATAATTAAACTTACTATTATAAATTAAATAATTTTAATGATTAAATATTGAAAAGGCTAACTGTAGAGTAATTAACTGTGAGAGTCCTACTAATGAGTGGTGCTTCCTTTAACGTGTAACGTCATTTTTAAATATATATAAATATTATATGCATATTTGCTGGTTGTGCAAAACCACACAGTTATAAATAAAAGTAAATAAAGTGAAAAAAATCTTCACGCTCCATTTCTTATACCATTCGTGAAGTTTATTAAGAAGGGTTTGTTACTTCTCAGAGGTACATGTTGGAGAAGTGACCACCACTAAAATCGCTGTGTCATCTACTAATGTCACCGATATTACAGATTTATAATATATGAAATTTACGTTTAAATAAATATCACCAGTACTTGTGAATTCCTATTGAACACAATTTAAAATACAAATGTAAAAGACAATGGTTTGAATAGTTGTTATAAATCGTTAACAACATTATTATTAATGTACGGGAATATCCATATGTAAACATCTACATACAAGAAAATATATTGTAAACAGAATCAGTAGTATTTACTTATGAAATCTATTTCTATTACCTCGTACATTTAATATTGTTGACAGGCGTGTAGTAGTTTCCATTAAACTTTTGAATATATTATAATAAAAAAGTCTAAAAGAAAAAAAGAAAAATAAGTAGACTAATAATAATGTTTTGACCTCAAGTGACTTGAAGATAAAATCAAAAAAATATCAGATTGTTATATGCATTTAGATTTTATTAAAAAAATAATTCTAAACCGTTAAATCTCGTTTTTGTGTTCGGTAGAGTAGAGTAAAAAATTCTATCTATACGCATTAGACCACATTCTTTATACGCTGGTACAGCCCACACTTGGTCCACTACAGGGGAACCCTTTTATTACTAGTATTATTTCTTAATAATCTACCTTGCATCCAAAATACGGGGGAAAATAAAAGAAAGATAAAGATGAAATTCAAATTTTTTTCTTTTCAACGACCGTTACGTTATGGTTTATTATTCCTTCATACTGGTTCGTATTTCTGTTGTTTTTTTTAAAGAAACGTAACATGTATTAAGCGGTGAACTTAATAATACTAAAATTCTGAAATATAATAACAAACGATCATCTTCTGGATCTAATGTTGGCACAACTACGTGCTAAGCCTAACCTTATGTTTGATTCTAGGCCGAGCTTTGAAAAATAATTAATATTAGATCGAATAGTAGCCCCTTTCTAATATTCAATTACACCTATTAGTTACTAATTTTTTCTGTATTATTCTTATTACTTTCTCTTGCCTATATGAATATATAGGAAGGAAAGTATTGTTTTCATGTCGATTTTTCGAAATCGAGTTTTCACCGGATCTATACGTTTTCAGACCCCCTGAACCCAAAAAACATGTTTTTAGCGATTGGTCTGTGTGTGTGTCTGTGTGTGTGTGTGTGTGTCTGTGTGTGAACAGAATATCTCAAGAACGGAACATCGTACGAACTTGAAACTTGAAACTTAAGTTACATACCACTACCGGACGCGACACGAACATTTTCATCAAAATCGGTCAACCGGAAGTAGTAGTTTATTCGTATAATTTTTCAGTTTTTTGCGATTTTCTCAAAAACTGGTCCTACGATTTTTTTTAAAATCGCCTATTTTACTCAATTTTTTATTCTCTACAAGATAGGGTAGGCGCCATGTTTGCTGAAATTCTCGGTGAGGCTGTTTTCACGTAAAAACGTTGTTTTTTTAAGATTACGGCTTTAATATAAATTTTAGCGCAAAAACTTATATAATAAAAGTTGTAGAAAATTTAAAAACCTACAACTTTTATTTCAAACATTTTTTTGTATAACGCTTAGTTTAGCGGTAATTTGCGATTTTCTGTTTTTTTCTCACGAAAACGTGAGAAAAATCGATTTTTTTAACATTTCGGTCTTAGTATGCATTTTACGACAAAAGTGTATATAATAAAAGTTATAGAAAATTAAAAGATCTACAACTTTTGTTAAGAGCATTTTTCTCTACAGAGCCTAGTTTAGCGTGAAAGCGTGATTTTCCGTATTTTTAAGCCAAACTAAATTCGATTGTCATTTTGCGTCATTCACTCATGATTAAAATAAGGTTATGTTTTTGAGGTTAGTTTTTGTTTATTTTTAATGTTTTATTAATAATGTTAGGTTTATTGTTAATTATTTATATTGGCAAGAGAAAGTTGTGTGAGTGTTTCACACCAGATTTTTCTGTATTATTCTTATTTTATTGTTCTGACAGTTCTTTTAAGAAAATTAATAGCTGGCTCACGGTTATAACATAATGCATTTTACTTTTAAATAAAATAACTTTCAGAACAACGAAATAATTGTGTCGTTTTAAGAATAGTAACGTTAAGAACTTAAAGGTAAGAGTTTTATAATAACAGCAACCGTCAAAGCTAATGGTAGTTTGTAAACAAAACCGTAATGGGAAAGTGGATGGTAATTGAAGATTGAAAGAAATAAGGAAGTAAGTCAGTATTGATATCTATGTAGTTTGAAGTTAATGATAACAGAAATAGTTAAAGAATAGCTTCAGAAGAAATTTTCTTTCTTCAGAATAGCAAAGAATAGCTTCATAATTTTAAGTAACAAACTTTTCATACCAAATAATCAAATAAATGCCGGGTAAAGAAACAATTTATTAAAACTTCTATCTAGAATATTTTGCTACATGGAAGTGAAACAAGGGTGCTATGAAAGCAGGATAGAACATGATGGGATGTGCAGTTGCGATATGGCTACGAAACCGATTTGATAAGATTCAGAAGATAATATTACAGATTTATAATTGTAAAATTAACCTGTAACAAAATTTTGAGTTCGTAACAGGGAGTCACACTAGACAACTTCCGCTGCGTAGCCTAGCACGCTTACCATTATGCCACGGAGCTGAATTTGGGTTGGTATAACACAACTGGCAGGTGGAATGTTAAATTATTTGCACTCGATTTGCTAGTTTCAGGGCTACAAAAGTTGGTTCTCTTTCTTATCTCGTGGTCAGCCAATTATATGACTGAACTATATTTAAGAACAGAAGACGTAGAGGTGTAGAAGACACTAATCAGAGTTATCTCCTCTGAAAGTAACGAATTTTATTATTCAGCTAGATCCTGTGGTGAATGCAATTTTTATCAGGTTTACCCACAAAAATTATGTCACCAGGAAGAAATATTTTTCGTAATTTTTATACTGCTCGTTTTAGTGCAAAAGGTAATTTCAGATTTTTAAAATATCTTCATCACTGTTTTTAATATTCTCAGCATTTGTTTTAACTTTCTAAACAACTGTTGATGGGAAATGTACTTGTTTTTGTAAATTTTGTTTTTGATTTGTGCCTTTTCCCGTAAATTTACATTTTTAAAACTGAGGTACATTTTTTCACAAACCATTAAACCTACCAGGCTAAAATCTTTACTAGTTAATTTATCTTGTACATGCACATATACCGACATTTTTATGACTTGCTCAGGTGTTCCAAAAATTATTAATATGCAAAAAGACTTAGATACAAAGTTGTAAAACTTTTATGTTGTTCGTTAATTTTTAAAAAATTTTATGTCCAACAGATTAAACTGAAAAAGTGTCAGTAGCTAGAGAAGCCCGAACTATACATGTGTGAAGTTTCAATTTCCTATCTTTTACCAATCCTTTGAAAAATGTACCTAAAAAAAAAAAAAAAAAAAAAAGTAGCAAATTTAATATTAGCGGGATACTAAGTACAGTCTCCCCTTAAATTATTCTTTTTTACTTTCTCTTGCCTATATGAATATATAGGAAGGAAAGTATTGTTTTCATGTCGATTTTTCGAAATCGAGTTTTCACCGGATCTATACGTTTTCAGACCCCCTGAACCCAAAAAACTTATTTTTAGCGATTGGTCTGTGTGTGTGTGTGTGTGTGTGTGTGTGTGTGTGTGTGTGTGTGTGTGTGTGTGGGTGTGGGTGTGTGTGTGTGTGCGTGCGTGCGTGCGTTTGTGTGTGTGTGTTTGTGTTTGTGTGTTTGTGTGTGTGTGTATGTGTGTGTGTGTGTGTGTGAACAGAATATCTCAAGAACGGAACATTGTACGAACTTGAAACTTGAAACTTAAGTTGCATATCACTACCGGACCCGACACGAACATTTTCATCAAAATCGGTCAACTGGAAGTAGTAGTTTATTCGTATAATTTTTCACTTTTTTGCGATTTTCTCAAAAACTAGTCCTACGATTTTTTTTAAAATCAACTGGTTTACTACATTTTTTATGCTCTACAATATAGGGTAGGCGGCATGTTTGCTGAAATTCTGCTTGAGGCTGTTTTTACGTAAAAACATTTTCTTTTTAAGATTGCGGCTTTAATATGCATTTTAGCGCAAAACGTTATATAATAAAAGTTGTAGAAAATGTAAAATTCTACAACTTTTATTTCAAACATTTTTTTGTATAACGCTTAGCTTAGCGGTAATTTGCGATTTTCTGTTTTTTTTCTCACGAAAACGTGAGAAAAATCGATTTTTTTAACATTTCGGTCTTAGTATGCATTTTACGACAAAAGTGTATATAATTAAATTTATAGAAAATTAAAAGATCTACAACTTTTGTTTAGAGCATTTTTCTCTACAGAGCCTAGTTTAGCGTGAAAGCGTGATTTTCCGTATTTTTAAGCCAAACTGAGTTCGATTGTCATTTTGCGTCATTCACTCATGATTAAAATAAGGTTATGTTTTTGAGGTTAGTTTTTGTTTATTTCTAATATTTTATTAATAATGTTAGGTTTATTATTAATTATTATTTGCATTGGCAAGAGAAAGTTGTGTGAGTGTTTCACACCAGATTTTTAATTTTGAGAGAGTTTCACTACAGTATGTTACTATTTTTTTTACTACACATTGATAGTGTCTACGTTTTGTGTTCATTGACATAGATTTTTAGCTGTAAATATTTCTAGCAGATTGTTGTAAACTTATCATTTTTCCTGTTCGTTCTTCCCATGTTGCTTTCTCTCCATTATTTAATCATTTAGTCATTTGATGCGACTTAAAATAAACTAAAAAAGAAATATCTTGTAAATATTAAATAAATGAAACAATTTAGAGTAATGTAATATAAATATTATTTAATTTCATGCTCCCATATTTCAGTAAAAATACACGTCTTAGGCAATATAAGTTGCTGTAAAGATTGATGTCTCTTCCAATTAATCAGAAACTAACTTTATAAAATTTCCTTCTTAGGCTAATTTGCATGTACGCCGGTGCAATATTATTTATGGTTTTTCTAAACCGTTAGTGGATCCAGAAGTTTCAATCAAAGAAACTACGAATTTTAGTCAATGTACCCTCTTATGTTTCTAACATTACTTTATACAACGAACTTAAAATTCCTCTCATAACTGTTTTTTTATTCAACTTCATCGAAACTTCCACAACGGATTTTCCCTCATCCAAACGAACTGACACGCTAAATTTCTGCCCAACATTTACTAAACAACGTTCAAAGATGATTAGGAGGTAGTGGAACAGGATCTGCCATTTTAGGAAATGTAGGCCTACTTCACTAATAAATAAATTGAATAACGATTTCGCTTTTGGTGATCAGACTATTATTCGGATAAAGATTATTGCGCCCATAACAGTTATGGTCAGCTAATTATGTGACTGAAGCATTTAAGAATAGAAAGAGATAAAGGTGTAAAATATACTAGTAAGAGTTATCTCCTCTGAGAGTAATGAATTTCATTATACGACCAGACTTTGTGGTGAATGAAGTGAAGGTGCAAATCACATGTTATATCATTTGGAGGGTGGAAAGTATGTGTTTTTTGGGGAGCTTGCCATGCTGATACGTTTCCACTCAGTGAGGAAGTCACGGTTTACCACTTCACTTATCGCTTTACTTAGTTAAGCCTTTAGAGGTTCAAACTAGCCTTCGGTTGATGACCTAAACAACAACAAAAATTTTTGAATCTTCAAAAGTAGTATAATTTATCAACGGATTAAATTCAAAATGATTAATGGATTTAACGGGTCATAACAGATTAATTAATATACTTTATTACATTTTAAAAGTAATTAAGATTTTAGATCACCTACGCGAATTAAAAATGATTGGTTTATAATTGATGGAAAAATTAAATATTTTAAAAAGTTATGCTTATGTAGAGACAACATGTTATGAAACTGTTATTAAACTATCACGGGTCATTTAGTTTGATCCGAGAAGATTGTTAGTAGTTAAAAATTCTTAAGTACTGTAGTAGTTATAAAAGTAAAAAGTAAAACAACAGTTAATGGTAATTTTGAAAATTACAGTCCTCTATTAAGATAGATTGCTTAAGGCTAATTCTTAAAAATTTTGACCCTCAGATTTTTTAGTAATATTATCTAAAATGAGAATGTATTATACTTTTAAGCACTCTAGTTCCTTTAGTTACAGACATTTATTTTTAAATTATTTTAAAATATTCAGTCTTTTGTTGGGTATAATTAGTGACAATGATTAAGCTTTCAACCCTTTGTTATTTTAATTATCTACTATTATTATTATTATTCAGTTACAACTCTACCGTCATTGTACTCTGTCTTGATAATTCGTCTCTGAATAAACACGACTGTGTTCTCAGAGAGATCATAGATGTGAAATACGAGTTGTTTTCAAAACTTTTTGAGATAATCTTTTCTCAGTTGATCATTAAATTGACTTTAGCCTTAAAACATACGAGGTGTGGCTATTAAATAACGAGACTGACGTTGTAAAATATTCTATTCTTATTTATACATAATCACTTATTGTCACCTTCAATATACACCCTTCTTTATCCCTACAACGCTTCATGCCAATTTTTCATTGTTGGAAACAGTGCTGGAAGTCATCTTCTGTCAGCTCCTTCAGGATACGTGCCGCTTTCTCTTTTCCTGCTTTCACAGACTCAAATCTTGTCCCTTTTAATGCGGGTTGTTATGCGGTTGCGGCCTCCTTGGGGCTGGACGAGGACGCCTCAATTGAGTCCAACACTACTTACCCCATGGTGAGGGAGTGAACATGAGTTTATCTTGCCGCCTCGGATAAAAAAGTAGGATTTAGTTAAATTAAGTACGAGTGACAGCGAGGCTACGGTTCCCTTCGTCGCCTCGCTGACAGTGTGTAAATTTTAACCCGACATTTCTCTTGTAGTATATTTATAGCTGCGAGAGAAGTGGAGGGCTTTTGTACCAAGTGGCGGCGGGGTTTTGGTTGGTAGACGGTTGAGGACTCCTCGGGACTGGACGAAGACGCCTCAATTGAACCCAATTCTACTTCCCCATTGTGAGGGAGTGAAAATGAGTTTCTCTCGCCGCCTCGGATACAATAAAAAAGTGCGAGGTAATTTAATTGTAATTTATTTGTAGATTTAAGTAACATTATTAATTGTAATATATAGTGTGTAATAAATAGTACTTATTTGTAATTTTAACGATAATTTGTTAATTATTTATTTTACCCAGATCCCGAAACGGACCTTAGCAATGAGTGTTACTATGTATTGTGGCTTAATTTTATTTTAAAATCGCAAAATAAAGTTATCTAGAAACAACAGCTGGTCAAAAATAATTGGACAATCTGAAAGTATTTGGGGAAATTATGTATATGGAAAATGTGGTATTGTTGAAATACTTTCTTCGTCTGAGAATATACTTAGAATTGTCCATGTGCGTACTTAAAGCAATATAAAACAGTAAACTTGCAGACCTTGTTAACATTGAGGATCAGCCAGTTCATAAACATTTATCGAGAACTTAATGTGGAATATTGTAGTAACAAAATGACAGAAAATGAAAGGATTGAAAGGTTCAAAATTTGTAGGGGGAAATTGCTAAGCGCAAAGATGTCTGCTGAATTCTCGGGGCCTTTACTCTCTTGGTAAAAAAGGTCTCTTTTTTAAGATTGCGGCCTAATATGCATTCTAGAGCACAAGAGTAGGCCCTACTTAATGAAAGTCGTAGAACATTTAAGAACCTATAACCTTTTCTCAAACATTTTTTGTACAACGCTTAGTTTAGGGTCAATTAGTAATTTTCTGTATTTTTTCATCAAAATCGCTAAAAATGAGATTTTTTAATATTGCGCTTTTAGTATGCATTTTTCGACAAAAAATATGATTAAAATTAAAGGAATTAAAAAAATTTTCAATGTTTATTTCAAGAATTTTATTCTACAGAACTTAGTTTAGCGTCAATTAATGGAGATTTTTCGTATATTTAGTTCTACAGATTTTAATTAGATTTTGTGTTTCATTCTACATTGTTTACTAATGATTAAATATAGGTTACATTGTTCATTATTTACATTAGCAAGAGAAAATCGTATGAGTGTTTCATACCAGATTATTTTATTTAATAAATTTGATTGTAGTTAAAGAACCTGTAACGTTATACAACTGACAAACTTCTCGTTTGTCTATTAGTCTTTAAAAGCGAATAATTGTCATCTGTTACTTTAATGTGAAGTAAAGATTTAAGCTAAATTTAGATATAATAAGATAGAGAAACTACAATAGGAAAAATGTATCAAATACTAAATCCATTTCATGGCAATCCTATACAAAAGACAGAAAATCCAGTAAATTGTACTGAAATATACCGTTTATAAAAACAGTAGAAGGATGTTGCAGATTTTGATCTACATGAAAAGAGAAAAACAATGATAAATATTATTATGCAAAAGTTTAACAAACCATTGAGAAGTGTATTACCGATTACTGACGAAAGAAAACATGAATTAAGCGTGAATTTATGTATTTTGTTATTGAAATAGGTTGTCAATAACTTTTGCACAATTCTGTTTATAAGATTACGTCAAAAGAAAATGTATTTTTCTTTGAAATCCCACTGAGAACCGAGTTTATTTTTAAGACTGTTGAAATTGTAAATTAATAACTTTAAGTAATTTTGAAATTCCAATGGAAATGAAAATCCATATCACATAGTTAGTTAAAACCATTCGTCACGAATGTTTAATGAACCAACATTATAAATGCATTCCTATTTAAAAAATTACTATCTAATTTGTTTGAAAAACGTAGCGGTTAATCAAGGATACCAATACACTTCCCGCTTATAACGAGACAAGAGGGAGAGATGACGAGGCCGATGTTTAAGACATCTATAACAGTAGTTATACAATATTGCTGTTGTTTAAGTCATCAGCCAAAAGGCTGGTATGAACCTCTAGAGACTTTATGAAGTAAAAAAGAAGTGAGGTGGTTTACCATTGTCTTCCTTACTGATTGGAAAAGTATACTTATCAGCATGTCAGGCCCTCCGAAAAGCACCTACTTTCCACCCTGAAAATGACACCTTCACTTCATTCACCATAGAGTCTGGTTGTAAATGATAAAATTCGTTACTCTCAGAACAGATAAATCTGACTGGTGTCTTTTACACCTCTACTTCTTCTATTCTTAAATGCTTCAGTCATATAATTGTCTGGCTATTTGATAAAACTATTTTTTATAGCCCTGGAACTAACAGATCGAGTGCAAATAATTTAACACTCCACCTGCCTGTTATGGGCAAACACAATATTACAAAAAAATGTGGTGTGAAGCACTCACACAACTTTTTCTTGCAAGGCAAATAATGAACATTATAACCTAATATTAGTAATAAAACATTAGAAATAAACAAAAAACTAACCTCAAAAACATAATCTAATTTTAATCATGATTGAAAGACGCAAAATGAAAATTAACCTCAGTTTGGCTTAAAAATACGAAAATCACTCATTTACGCTAAACTAGACTCTATAGAAAAAATGCTCCAAACAAAAGTTGTAGATCTTTTAATTTCCTATAAATTTGATTGATACACTTTTGTCGTAAAATGCATAAGGCCGAAATCTTGAAAAAATAGATTTTTCACACTTTTTCGTGAGAAAAAAAACAGAAAATTGCTAAATACCTCTAAACTAAGCGTTATACAAAAAAAAATGTGTCATATAAAAGTTGTAGGATTTTAAATTGTCTACGACTTTTATTATATCAATTTTTGCGCGTAAATGCATATTAAAGCCGCAATCTTAAAAAACAATTTTTTTACATGAAAACACCCTCTCCAAGATTTTCAGCAGACATAGCGTCTATCCTATCTTATAGAGCATAAAAAATTAGTAAACCAGGCGATTTTTAAAAAAATCGTAGGACCCATTTTTGAGAAAATCGCAAAAAAGTGAAAAATTATACGAATAAACTACTACTTTCGGTTGACCGATTTTGATGAAAATATTTGTAACGGGTTCGGTAGTAGTATGTAACTTAAGTTTCAAGTTTCAAAGTTCGTACGATATTCTGTTCACACACATACACACACAAACGCACACACACACACACACACGCACACACACACACACACACACACACACACACACACACACACACACACACACATACACACACACACGCACACACACACACACACACACACACACACACACACACACACACACACACACACACACACACACACACACATACACACATACACACATACACGCACACACACACACACACACACACACACACACACACACACACACACACACACACAAACACATACACACACGCACACACACACGCACGCACACACAGACCAATCGCTAAAAAACATGTTTTTTTGGGTTCAGATGGTCTGAAAAGTGTAGATCCGGTGAAAACTCGATTTCGAAAAATCGACAAGAAAACAATACTTTCCTTCCTATAAATTTATATAGGCAAGAGAAAGTAAAAATACAATATTACTGTGTTGAAATGGGGTTAAAGAAAGATTTGACATACAATTTAAATTTTTAGTCAGAACATATTTCTTGCTACACATTATGGTAGTAAAAGAGGAAAAATAGAAAGACATTCAATACCCACGGTATAAAAAGCACGTTATAAAGAAGGAACACTACATTGCATTAGAATCTACAGATTTATAATGCGAGGTATTCGGTCGAACGTAACTTCAATGAACAGTTTCAACTGACGATAGGTTCAATTATAAAAAGATAAGCAGATAGGACTGAAAATTACGGACAAATACTTAAAAATCATTAATATTAGTTTTCTGGTTTATTTATTTGATTCATTTAAAAAGCAGACCGTTGTGTGTATAATACAGAGAAATGCTTTTTCTTAACGAGATAAAATATAGATAATGAAATTTCTTTGAATGATCTAACAATTTAGTGTTTCTTAATTATCTAAAATGATACTTTCTTCTATAAATTTAGTCAATTATTTTTAAATTTAAATACCAAAGCGTCGGTAAAATATTAATCCGTTATACAAAAATGTTCCATAAAATCACGTTGTTGAATGGGCTTCAATTTAAACACTGATAAATATAATAAAATATTTTCTATTCCATAACATATATTATCTTTGTATGTCATTCTAAATAGATTATAACAATTTCAGAATTTGATGACTTCTTTGTAAACAAGTCTGTTTTTCAAGAAATTTGTCAAAAAATTATTTGTTAATAAATCTTTTGTCTTTTCAAAATGTCTATCCATGGAGGTGGAGTGTATTTACTAAACTTGACCTGCCGGGCTAAAAAATATAGTTCGTTTTCTTTTCTCCCGCTTAGAAAAATAAAAAATAATAATGATAAATAACTGAATCATCTAAGAACAAGACACTTTCCGCGTTAGATCAGAATTACCTCCTCGGATTTATGTACTTATGTGTTTTCCTACTTAGTCGAGAAATCTTTTAGTGCTCTAGAGGAAATATGGGTAGGTGGAAGGAAAGTAGAGTGTAGAAGTTAAGTTGGAGGGAAATTTGTTAGGGAAACCAATAAGAGAGAGAGAGAGAGAGAGGGAGAGAGAGAGAGAGAAATGATGGAATAAGGGAACGATTGTTAATAAATAGCCTGTCGAGAAGAGTTGGAGTGAGAAAATTACGTTGGACGTAAGACAGTAAGATCGAGAAACTTTTTTATGTTCACTCCCCTACAATGGGGAAGTAGTGTTTGACTCAATTAAGGTGTCCTCGTCCCAAGGCGGACACAACCGAGTACCAACCATAAACCCGCCGCCTGGCCACTTAATGAAAACTGGGAAAGCCCTCCACTTCCCTCACATCTATTAATATAGTACAAGTGAAACGGAGGATTAAATTTAGCAAACTGTCAGCGGAAACTGGAAGGGAATTGTAGCCTTACTTCCCAGTCATAGTCACCGACCATCACCCATGGATGGAGAAGCTTAGACTACCTAAAAGGATACTGTACTTGTAAGTGGTAGGAAAAACCAAGGCAGAATGATGCCAAGAGAGCAATGGAGCAGTGGTGGTTCAACGATGGAGAGGAGTTGTGTTGGGTCAGACTCGGGGAAACTTGAAAGACGGATAAAAAGAACGATAACATTATCTTTTCAGAAATTAATGAAATTCATTATGCTTATTTCAGATAGACCTAGAATTAAATGAAGTGATAATGACATTTACGAAATGGAAATGCATTACTTGGTTTTCAGAGAGCATGACACACTGATAAGCTACTGTACCTTTGAACCCAATAAGGAAGCTAAATTTAATTTAAATATTCAATGGATGCAAACCAGCCATCTGACTATTAACCTAGAAACTAAATAATTTGAGAAAGTGTAAAAATTTGTTTTTTGGCTCAAATGTTTTACGTCTTTGTTTAACCAAACTGAATTAATGTTTGAAAATTATAGTAGCCTATCGTTTTTTCTTCTCCATCTTTTTGGTGTTCCTTCTCTATTCTAATAGAGGGCTACCATAACGGTAATTTTAACCTCGGATATCGTTATTTTCGAGTCTGAGTCCTGAAAGAAGTGAGCTTGCGCTCGGGATGACAACGTCGTAGCTAGGCTACCTTGTCGTTCGGGGAATTGCATGAAAGGAACGTTTTTGGGATTTTTCTTTATTTGGAATTACAGATGAATAATTGAGGGAAAGATGGGCTCGGAATCGGAATAACAGCGAGAGCATTGTGTTGGGAAGGGACTCTTTTTCTAGTCCGGAGTGGTTTTATTGTTTTTAATTTGTTGGCGAAATTTGTAAATATTTGATGAGATTTGATGTTGATGAGAAGGAAGAATGAACTTACAGGTGATGAGGTATAGTACTTAATTTTGAAAAATATTTTACAGTAATGTTTACTAAGATTTAACAAAGTTGATAACATACGATGAGAAATCGAAGAAATGTGATAAAAAATCAGGATCTTCTGAATTATAATAGGATACGTTATAATATGCCCATAACAAACAGGTAGAGTGTTGAATTGTTTACACTCGATTTGTAAGTTACAAGAGTAAAATAAATAGTTCTGTTTCTTATCACATGGTCAGCCAATCAAATGACTGACTCATTTAAGAACAGAAGAGGCAGAGGTGCAAAAGACACTAGTCAGAGGTGCAAAAGACACTAGTCAGAGGTGTTTCTTTCCTCTGAGAATGATGAATTTCATTATATAGCCAGACCCTGTTGTGAATGAATAGAAGGTGTCATTTGTAAGGTGGAAAGTAGATGCTTTTCAGAGGGCCCGGCATGCTGAATAGCGTACTTTTCCACGTAGTGAGGAAGACATGGTAAACCACCTCACTCCTCGTTTTACTTAGTAAAACCTCTACAGGTTCAAACCAGCCTTTTGGCTGATGACCTAAACAACATACGTTATAAATTAAGTATAACCTATCAGGCAATTAAAATTTAATACAAAAACGAAACCTGTTAAATATAAAATTCGGATGACATTCACACATCTTTTTTGATGAATGATGTTTCTTCTATCAATTTTTTTAAGTGATACTGTTGAAACTAATTTCTTTAGTTATAAATAATAGTAAAGTAACCCCTGCTGTCATCTTAATTAACATTATGATACTTTAATTTTTTTGTAAAAAATTAAATATTACAATTAGATATGGTCAACTGTTATAAAAAGCGGCGATTAATTAAACTATAGAAAGTGGTGATATGATAAAAAGAACACGTTGAAGAAAATATTATTAAGAAACAAACGATTGGGATATCCTTTACACATTTAACTAACTATGCCCGTCTAAGCTTTAGTTGTTCGCATCATGATTTTTGATTAGATTCTTTTATTTATTGTTTTATGAATTAATTAGTATCTTTCCAATTGGAAAAATAATATTTTTTTATTATGCCTTCTAAAAAAATCTGTGAACAAGCCTGATATTTAATCTGAATGAAAAAGTAATTAATATAAAGGAAAACTTATTAATCATATTGTTGCCAGTACGGGTAGATTTCATTAACTTTAAAAATAAGATAACCTTTGTATCTAGATGACATCCTCTCGTGTACAAATATTTTTAATAATTAAATAACTGTCCTTATTTGCACTCATTCTGTTAGTTCCAGGGCTTATCACATAGTTCTGCATAGTTCTGTTTCTTATCACATGGTCAGCCAATTATATGACTGAAGGCTTTAAGAACAGAAGAGGTAGAGGTTTAAAAGACACTAGTCAGAATTATCTCCTTTGAGAATAACGAATTTTATTATACAGACAGACCCTGCGGTGAATGATATCGAAATGTCATTTGCAGGGTGGAAAGTAGGTGCTTTTCAGCCAGGCATGCTGATAAGCATACTTTTCCATTAAGTGAGGAAGGAACGGGTAACCATCTCACTTTTCGTTTTACTTAGTAAAATCTCTAGACGTTCAAACCAGCTTTCAAACCTTTCGGCTGATGACCTAAACAACAACCTAATTTTAATCATGTTGAATGACGCAAAATGATATTGATAAAATGTTCGTCTGGGGTCTGCTCAAGTTTCTTTGTCTCCTAATCGCTAGAGTCAGTTCTTTTTTGGGTTCAGGGGGTCTGAAAACGTGTATTTCCGAAATATTTTTTTTAGAAAATTGACATGTAAACAATACGTTCCTTCCTTATACAAAATATTCATATAGAGGAAGAAAAAGTAAATATTATTCGAAAATATTAACTTACCTATCTAATTTTATTTTTAGACAGGAAAAATTTATAGTAACAATAGTAGTTAAATTTACTATTTCTTGTAACCCTAATGAGTAGTTTTTTTACGTTACCTCTAATCTAAAAAAAAATATCAATATTAGGTTTGTAAATAAAGGTTAACGTGATTGTTGTGGTCAACTTCTTGGTGTCGTCAATCTGCTTCTATACAGATGAAAGAATATACGTACTACAATAAAAAGAATCTTCATTTAACTGAATTGAACCCAGAACTTCTAGATTTAATTTTACATTTTTTTTGGTAAAGGAACAACATGTAAGGTTAGAAATTTACATTTTTTACCATAATTTTATGAGCACTGTCTAAATTATATTCCATCATTATATATCTTAACCTTTGTTCACCTGTTTTTATATCTACCTTATTTTTTAAACTTTGTTTTTATCTTGGTGTGTATAAGTTTATTCTATGTGTGAGGTAAGAGTAACATCATAACTGGTCTTTTAGACTCGGAGGGCCTGGTTAGTTAATCAAGGGTTGGTTAGGGCAGCAAGAAAAGAGTGAGACAGATCTACGTTAGACAGAAATAGAGAAGCTATATATATAAGGGAATAACTCTAATACACCTGCTGTTAAAAGTTCTGTTCATTTTACCCCTAGCAATAACACAATCAACATGGGCTCATCATACTTTATTGTGAGTACAATACATTCATATTTACGTTATTTTAAGTTTTTTATCATTTAATTACATTAAATAGATACATAATCTAATTAAACTAATTAATATGTATCGATTCATCTATAATTCGATTTTGACAACCGTTTTATTATATCTGAAGAATTCTAACTTCAGTATTAATTTTTCTTTGCATCGAAATCTACTGTGAGGGACAGCTTATCCGAATCTACTGGACCACTTTAATGCACTATATTATTATTCATTAACAACTGATAGAAAATATTCATAGCATTTTGATGAATTTTCCATTTGTTCTGGAATGTATGTGTGTGTTTAGGTCATCAGGCGAAAGGCTGGTTTGAATTTGTAGAGATTTTACTAAGTAAAATTAGGAGTGAGGTGGTTTACTCTTGCCTTCCTCACTGAGTGGAAAAGTACGCTAATCAGTATTCCGGGCTCTCTGAAAAGCACATATTTTCCACTTTGCAAATGACACCTTTACTTCATTCACCACAGGGTCTGGGTGTATAATGAAATTCATTACTTTTAGAGGAGATAACTCTGATTAGTGTCTTTTACACCTCTGCCTCTTCTGTTCTTAAATGATTCAGTCATTTAATTGGCTGAACATTTGATAAGAAACAGGACTATTTATTTTAGCTCTGCAATTAACAGATTGAATGTAAATAATTTGACACGCCACCTGTCTGTTATGGGAAGCTGGAATGTATATCAAATAGTAATTTAAAATTTTAGTTAATTATTTATTTTTTAAGTGACCGTCATGGTGGCTGAAATTGCTTAATTGCTTATGGTGGCTGAAAAGTCATGTTTGCTTAATTTACTCTTCTGTTATATCTAAAGTAGGCTACTGGGATATAATTTCGGTTAGTTTTTTTATTGGGTAATAGGCCTTGATATGTGATTAAAGAATGATATGAGGCGATATAGAGATGAAAAAATGCGAAACTTAATCGGAAATTGAACCTGGAATCTCTGGTATAGTAACAAGTTGCGCTAACCACTACACCAATGGACCGGTTAGTATCTGTAAATTTTCTGGAAATTTTTACACAGTACCCAATACGTAGCTACATATTCAATAAGCCACTGAAAATAGTAACGAATAAGCAATAAAATTAATTAAATTTTTAACAATTTTTTGACAGTATAATTAAGATTTCATGTGTTATTTGTCACTGTGATATACACTTAAAATTAAATTTTTCATTTGAACTAAATAATCTAAATGTAATTTATTAGACGTAATTTCCGTTTTATTTAATGTCGTATTTTGGTCATTAGTGACTGCTGTAGTTTATGGAAAGGTCATATCTAATAATTTCCAGACCCTAGCCGGGAATCGAACCTGTGACCTTCCACTTCGAATTTCACTACATTTTCATATTAATGTAAAAATAAACAAAGAGACTACTTATAAATATTTGAAATGATTTATAGGTTTCCGTACCAATCCAGGAAGTCGTTTGGTAGTAAGTAGCCTGTAATATTAAGTAACATCGGTTAGACAAGTGACTTTGTATGATGCCCAGCTGACAGCCATACATGAATAAACTCCAGTAAACGTCCCTGTTAAATTTCATGCATAAATACGCTACAAATTTAGAAAAAAATCAACAATCTAACTCGGCTTTAAAGTAAAACAATTCCCGATAACAAGTCAAGTTTTATGTAGTAACTCTTTAGGAAAGAAAACTAAGAAAACTACTTTTATTCCCTGACAGAAATTTAAAAATAGGTTGATTATTTTAAGATGATGACAATCTTTTGGACTTTTACTAAGGTATATTTTCTGTAAAATGATTAAAATTAAATTAAAAAATTTTTAAATTCAGAGAAGACAGTTTTATTAAGAGTATTGCCCTTAACAGGCAGATGGAGTGTTTTTGCACTCGATCTGCTAGTTACAGGACAACAAAAATGAGTTTTGTTTCTTTATCATAAGTTCAGCCAATTATATCACTGAAGCATTTAAGAACAAAAGAGGTGAGGTGTAAAAGACACTAGTCAGAGTTATCTCCTCTGAGAGTAGCTTAATTAATTTTATCAGTATACAGCCAGACATTGTGGTGAATGAAGTGAAAGTGTCATTTGAGAGTATATGCTTTTCAGAGCGCCTGGTATGCTGATGCGAATACTTTTCCACTTAGTGAGGTAGGCATGGTAAACCACCTCACTTCTCGTTTTACTTAGTAAAGCCTCTAGAAGTTCTAACCAGCCTTTCGGCTGATGACCTAAACAACAGCAGGCCTTTTATTCGTTAAAATACCTAACTTTATTTGATAAATTACCAATATTCCATGAATACCTATCGCAAACATCAAGAAATTCTGAAAGAGTGGCGTGAGGTTACATCAAATTTAGTTATAAAACTTGTGTTTTCATATAAAACTTATATGAATTTTCAGAAAAGAAGAAAGTGATAGTGGACGTATTTATTTTTATAAGGAAATAAACACCTGTACTAAAAAATAATGGATTAGTTTCTATTTTGGTAGATAAAGAAGTTCAATTAAGCTATCAAAAAATTCGGTTACAAAAATTGAATTACATAAGATTCTTTTATCATCGAAAAGTTTGTTTCTCATGCGAAAACATTTCCGCACGCAATAAGTTCCATGAAACATGAAATTTTAAAGTTACATAATCTAAGTTCAAAACAAAATAATTTTATATTGTGATTAGAATTCCGTAAAGGTTTTTCCTCAGTTATTAATTTTTGATTAGTAATACAGATATGTACCAAAAATATTTATAATTTTTACTAAAATGATTTAAAAAAAAACAAATCTTGTAAATTACTGAACCGTTAAAAACTGAACACGTAACAAGATTGTTACATGCTTGTTTATATTTTTGTTTATATGTCGATGAATAAATAAGAGAAGTTAATCAAAAATCGAAAACAACAAAATATGCAAACGTTAATTAGTAACTTACCGGTATATTATTTTTAAGAACTTTCACTTTAGAATGTTTTATATCATAAAAAAATATAATTGTAATATCTATTCTTGAACATTAGTAATAAACATAATGATAAAAGAAATGTTCTGGCGGAATTAATGAAGAATTATTATAATTTTTGTTTACTATTAGCGAAAAGTTATGATTATAAGAAATATCCTGATATTACATGTACTACGAGTATTAAATTTGTTAACATATTACAATTCTTTTAGTAAAATCGGTTTTCTTTCCTTAATGCTTAGGTATTTACATTATGGTCGAATACAAGCATTCAACTATATAATTCATTAATTAAATAGACACGCATTATAACGATGTTTTGCGTAATTTTAACGATATTTTGTTATTACCTAAAACACTAATTTTGGTACCAACGGTTCGAGACATTGTAAACGCAACATACAACTCATTACGTACAAAGACAAATTGACCACATAATCCAAATGTCCAATCTCTTTCAACTAACGATCTCCCTGTTAACAGACGACTGAAACGAAGGTGGAATAGGGATCTTCTCCGACCACCATAAAAAGCATTTCAATTTAACTTGTCATGCCTGTTTCATTCATAAAATTCATTCATAAAAAAATCTAAAAAAGAAATAAAAAAAAGAAAACGAATAAAAAAAATCTAAAAAAGAAAATTATTTCATAAAAAAAATCTCCATCATAGTTTATTCATCATTAACATTCAAACTATTGGCACCACATTCATTATAAAATTTCACGCCGAAATAGGTCACTGGATCGATTCACATTCCCGCCATTCCTCATTCATTCCATCTTATTTACTAGTTGCGCTTTAAAAATTGTACAGTTGTAAATAAAAATAAATTTGCCGACCGCATTGGCGTAGTTGGTAACGTACTCGCCTCTCATCATACGGTCCTGGGTTCAAATCCCACTCAGGCACGGCATATTTTCATACGTTACAAAAAAATCATTTCATCCTCCATTCCATAAAGTTACACCCCAACGTCGTCGCTAATGACCATTGCAGTTGATGCGACGATAAATAAATAAAAAAAAAAAATTTGAAGCCAAAAAAAAATTTGGTAAATGTATAATTTAAGGTCTCTGATTATTATAGTCTTACTTGTAGACAAAAATAACCACAAAAATTATAAAATTATGTAAGTAATTTTTGGAAACAATTAAAATCGGTTACAAAAAGATTGTTCGCTTCAAAGTACAAATCTTTGTGATATTATTTATAAAATATCATTAATAAATACTTTCTCATACGTATAAACTACAAGAATCAATGCAATCTATTTAAAATTATTCATTTACAAAATATTTTCTATTTCAGTTGGTTTTTAAATTTGGTTTAACTAATACTGTGGCGCAGACATTATCATGAAAACATGTTTCATTGATTCAACAAAAATCAGGGGTTCAAAAAAAACATGAGAGAATTATTTTTCTGTTTTTACTAACTGAATCATCCTAGGCTTACAATCGGATCTTTAAATAACAAAAGATAGAGTGTTAAAAAAATTACCTTGAAGAGTTAGCTCCTTAAAATCTGTAACGGTTTTTAAACATTTAATACTTTAAAAATGTTATAATTTATAAAAAAAAAACATTTACCGGTAAATTTCTAAGGACACACAGATTAAAAATATTATTCTACGAAAAAGCGTCCATTATGTCAGAGAATATCGAAGGTAATTATATTTTTAAATTGGTCTAAACTTCCTACAAGTCAAAGATTGGATGATGGATTTTGTTCAACTATTTTTAGTTGAGTTGTTGTTATATTTTTAGATAGTACAATAAATGTACCTGTAATATATTTTTTGTGATGAACGAGAGAATGGAATTTCAGTTAAAAAATGAAAAAGTAAGAAGAGGAAATAGAGGAAGATGGAAATGAAGGTTAGTTGCCGGGGGATATAGTACGATAAGTGGAGAAGTGGAGTAAGTGGATAAGTGGTTTTACCAGGTAAAGATAAACATAACTAGAATGTTTCCGCCTCTCTATACATATGTTAGACCTAGTGGCAAGTTAGAGAATGATATACAGTACGTAGAATATTGCTAGTCTTCGTTTTTGGTTTCCATTAAAAGGATTTCTTTGAAAAAAATATTTTGTTTTAGTTTAG
The DNA here is from genome assembly GCA_035578175.1 of Catonia carolina. Classification (NCBI taxonomy): domain Eukaryota; kingdom Metazoa; phylum Arthropoda; class Insecta; order Hemiptera; family Achilidae; genus Catonia; species Catonia carolina. Next base: position 19,860,722 of record JAQMRL010000011.1, read on the forward strand.
TCGCATTAACAACTCGGTTAATAGCGACTACGGCGGGATTTAACTTGGGAAAATTTTCAGACCCTAGCCGGGAATCAAACCCGGGACCTCCACGTTGTAGGCTAGCGCGGTACCACTACGCTAAGCAGGCGGGAAAAACAATATTATTTTGAAATATTCGCGACTTGTATTTTTTTCTTTTGCCCTACCTGAATACATAGAAAAGAAAAATATCATTTTCACGTCGATTTTTCGAAATCCAGTTTTCTTTGGAAATACACGTTTTCAGACCACTCAAACTCCCCAAAAAATAAGTTTTTACCAATCGGTGTGTGTGTGTGTGTGTGTGTGTGTGTGTGTGTGTGAGCAAAATACAAAGTTGAAACTTGGAACTTACGTTAGGTACCATGAAAGGACAAAACGCAAAAAAAATCATAAAAATCGGTAAAACAGAAGTAGTAGTTTATTCATGTAATTTTTCACTTTTTTGCAATTTTTTCAAAAACAGCTATAAATTTTTTTAAATTTTCCTCAATTACTACATTTCTTATGATCTACAGGGTAAGTGCCGGCTACAATTTTTGGGATCTGTGCTTTTGTTGTAAAATGTTTTAAAGATTGCGGCCTTCATACGCATTGTAGGACAAAGTCTATACAGGCCTGATAAAAATTTCAGAAAATTAAAAACTTACAACTTTTATTTCAAACATTTTTATTTCTACTTGAAAATAAATAACTGATAAGCAGCTATTGTCATCCTATACAATATTATATAATTCGGTTGAAAAACAGCGATTTTTTAGTAATAATGTAGTCTGGTTTTGTTATTATTTAATTTGATGGTTTTGAATTTATTTGAAGTTGAACTTCAATCTCTTCTGGTTTTACTTTTTAGTTACTTAAATTACGTTAATCTTCTACATGTTGAATTAAAAATAGAATGACCTTGTTAAGCATTTAAATGAGTTATTCTACGTTAAACCTAAAAAAGTGTTAATTTCGATCGCTAATTTTTGTGTTTTATGTCAGCTATTTTTAAAAATATGAGGGATACAATTTTGGGACCAATTTTATTCAATGTGTCAGGTTAAAAACATGAGACCAACAAGTTGTCTCTTAGTTATAAACTTAACAATTGAAGACCTCGGTGCAAGTAAGGAACAGCTCTAATCTTTTACGATTTTGAGGTTTCAATTTGTAAATACAAAGAAAAAAATTATCTTTCTTATAGTTCAAGAACGAAAAAACTCAATGGAATAGTTCATAAAACATAAAGATAAAGAAAGTGTACCTATATTTACTTTGAGGCTAAATGAGACAACTTAAAAAGCGGTTTTTGTCAATTCCTGAACATTTTGTAAAATGGGAGCTGTCTCCTTCTTGGACTGAAGTCTTCAGTTTCATTATGGTCTTATTCCATCGGTGTAACTAAATTACGGGCAAAATCTTTCGCCAGCTGAAACTCGCCAACGAATATTTGACGAACCTACTATGTTAATAAGAATCTATACTAATATTATAAAGACAAAGCGTGTTTTTTTTGTGCAGACTAATTTCCAAAACTACTGAACGGATTTTCATGAAATTTTGACATCATATTCGTATTTATATTCACGGCAACATTTTATTTTTAAATTACGACCTTAATATTCCGTTCATAAGTGAAATAGTTAAGTCCAGCTACAGTGTTTTTCACAGAAAATTGCATGATCACCCCAACGAATTAATCACCAAACTATCGGATGCATCACTACCAGGAAATCCGCAGCGCAGGTTGAAACGTCAATGGGCCAGAGATCTTCTATAAAGTGATTTATTTTATTTTTCTTTCTTCTTTTTTTTTCTTATGTTGTTATTTATCATTCATGAACTTTATTTATCATGTATCATGAACTTTATTTCATAGAACATATACCAATGGGTATCACTGTTCTTTTTCATTTATTTTTTTCCCTTGTCATCCTTTGTTTACTGTCATCTAATTTGCTCGTTGTATCTTTGTATATAGTTGCAAATAAAGTTATTAAAGTTAAAAAAAAAAAAAAAAAAAAAAAAAAAAAAAAATTTCAAAAATGATAACCCTTAGTACATGTGTACATGTGAGTACATATTGCTGTTTTTTTTTTTTTTTTGGTTTAACGTCCGACTGTTCTGCAATTACTGTTAATGCAGACGGTGAAGGATGAAATGAATTTTTTGTAACGTATGAAAATATGCCGTGCCTTAATGGGATTCGAACTCAAGACCCCATGATGAGAGGCGAGCACGTTACCAACTACGCCAATGCGGCCGGCGTAGTTTCAACACATTGCTGTTGAAGTAAATGAAGGGGTTTGATGAAGGTGAAAGACGTACGCGGAGAAATGATCAAAACGTAGTTTTGTGTGTGTGTGTGTGTGTGTGTGTATGTGTGCGTGCGCGCGTGTGTGTACCGTCCATTATTGTTGAAAACAGTACATACATATTAAGACTAGCGAGAGACGTACACGGGGAAATTTATCCAAAGATGTGTGTGTGTGTACGTTGGAGTATACAGTCGAAGCAACTACACAATTTCTGTTACATATTTTTTTAAAAACAATTTATTACACATATTTCCCGTGCAAAGCCGCGCGGGGCATGCTAGTTATTTATATATTAGCTATACTATCACTACTTATAATTTGGCCTTACCTTTTAAAAACTTCCTCTATACTTTTTTGTGTAATAATAATTTTTATTCTTCTTTGTTTTTTTATTAATGAAATATACACTGTTAAATAAATAACTAGTAAATTTACCTTAAAAAATAAGCGCTTTAAAATATTAAGAAATTTGTATTAATTATTTTAAACACAAAATTGATTTTTATAGCGAAAATGTTAGCACAGTTTTCCTCTGAAAGCTATTCCTTGGTAATTCTCTTATGCGTTCTGTACCGTAGTGACTTCTCAAATTATATAATGTGCATTATTTTATGTGACAATAAAGATTGTTATGAACAATTTTGTCGATAAACACTCATTGTTATACACTTCTACAGTAGAATAAAAAGAAGATAAAAAAATCTTACTTACAAACAGAAGTCTATTGGTGTAAATCATTGTGCAAGTGTGTATTGTTGTCGGCTGTAGTATGTAATGCTATAATTTGAAGTAATTGGTGTATGTCATAAACAAGATACATCATTTGCACTAACCTATTCCACTCAGGTATGAATATTGTATTATTATTTTATAAAATTTTACTTAAGGTCTTTAACCTTAACGATGGGAAGGCGAAGTAAATATACGTTAGTTTTTATGAAGTAATAACAACGCGTTGAAAGATATCGATACAGTAATAATGTATGTAGGCCTGTCAATAATGCATAAATTAGTCTGATACGGTAAAAAATAAAAATACTGAAATCGATCTTGAATATAGATCTTATTGTAATCATAAATTTATACATGCTATAAAAAATATGGATCAATAAAACAAGAAACGGAAACGTTAAATAATATTCGTAAAATTGTATGACTAAATTATTGTTATGTAATTTTTATCATAGAAAAATATCAATAGTATTAGAAGTTGTTCTATTGTCATCTATAATCTAGTTTAAGAAATAATTTGGATAAAAAATAAAATGACCTATTGTAATATTTGTGTCATTGTATCAATAGATTTCTACATACTAAGTTATACATCTGCATAATGGACAATATTACATAAGAATCACTTTAAAAACATTATTCGGATAGTTTTATTATTCGATTAGTTATTAAGAACATATATGTCTTATATTTTCAGTTATTATAAGATATCAAAAATATTTTAAAGTGATGCTTTTCATTTATGTTGAAAATACTAATCGTGACATTCCTTTACAAATTTTTAATCGGTAATACAAAATCTAAATGTTGCGTAGTTCTGCAAAATGATATGAAATCAACGCCAAAAAGAAAGTCTGTTTTATTCAACGAATATAATATGATGGTTTTCACGATACGTTCTTTCCGGTTATCAATATGTTTTTTGTGAATGATAGCTATTAGATTTTTTGTGGTAGCTGGTATGAAAGGTACTTAAAATAAAGTGATAAAATGAACAGCCAAACAAAAATTATGTACAATACTCACCTCAGAATGTTACATCATCAATACATCGTTCGTCTCACTCAGAGACATCCTCAGGATGAACATCACACGTTATCACACAAATAAAACACATAAGGTCGAAGACTACGTCAATAAATTTAATGTAACCGTTGCAACTATATTAAGCGCGCCTATCCGGCCGAATCATCGGATTTTGGAATGATCAAAATCATCGAATCATCGGAATCGAACAATCGTTTCGGCCGGATAGGGGCGCTTAATATAGTTGCAACGGTTATATTAAATTTATTGACGTGGTCTTCGACCTTATGTGTTTTATTTGTGTGATAACGTGTGATGTTATGAGAGGATATGCGGAACTATAAGCAGAACTTTGGGTAATAGAGCGAGAAAGGTCACAAAACTAAACTTCTACTAAGTTATAGCAGCCCCAGTTATTCTGTAGGGAAGTGAAGCGTGGACAATAACAAAAACCCAAGAGCGGGGAATCCAGACAGGAGAGATGAGATTTCTTCAAAGAACTACGGGTAGAACACGCTTGAACAGAATAAGGAATGAGGAAATCAGATCAGAATTGGGTATTTACAACTTGAACGAAAAGATAAAGGATTATCGCCAAAGTTGGAGACAGCACATGGCAAGGATGTCAGATCACAGGATACCTAAGCAGGCACACTGGTATGCACACTGGTAAAGGGATGTCGGTAGACCTAGGAGAAGATGGAGATAGATGATATAGTTTGTGAGTTCGGAACAGGCTGCGCCCTAATTCTTGGTTGGAAGAAGAAGAAGAACGTGTGATATACATCCTGAGGATGTCTCCGAGTGAAAGATGTCTTGATGATGTAATTCTCAGAGGTGAGTATTGTACATAATTTGTATTTGGTTGTTTATTCTGTCATTTAGTACATAAAAAAAGAAAATAATATTAATAAAACTTAAAATTAATCTATTTGAAAATAGAATTTTTACTCACAAGAAGTCTCATTGAAAATAATTGAAGTCTCATTGAGTCACATTGAAAATAAATTTTTATAGTCTTTGTCCATTACTGAACGTAAGTCTCCTTTAATTCCTTCAAGTTTCTCTGTTTCTTGCATGTAGTGTCCAGTTTAATTCCACTAATCATCTCTTGATGTCATCTTTATGTTTCTTAAACCATTTTTTGTATGATTTTGTTGCGCTTTAATGGTGTTTGTTATTATATACTTATTTCTTTTGCCATGTTGCAATATTACCTCTTATCTTGATTTCATGGCACGTTGTGCTTTATTTCTGTAAGTAAACACCCATGTATGCTTACTGTATGTTAATACTGTAAGGACAAGTGAATCAAACACTGGCCTTTCAAGTACTGTGAAATGCTCTAGTTTCTTAAAATAACATTTTTAATCTTCCAAATTCTGTCTAACCTACCTTTTTCTTCTCTCAATTTCCACCGTTTGGGTACTTTTATTAGATCTAAAATAGTCCTAGACATACTAATTAATTTACGCACTCTATATTCTAGTTATTTCCCATTATTTTTTCCATATTTTCTGTGTTTGTCATTTCGTTTGTTAATAAAATCCTTAGTTCTGTTATTCTACATTTAGAAAAAAAACGTAGTCACTAGCAACTACACAACAGAATAATTAAAATACTGTATGTAAATCTAATTGTTCACTCACGCACTCGTGACTAATTCTTTAACTTCCCGATCACCTAGAGAACTAAAATTCAGCACGTTTGTTCCTCAGGGGGTTTAACTAATGTTAAATCCTAAAATAATAACGGTTGTTGATTCGGTTACCATTTACAGAATATAAAAATTTTTTAATAAAGAAAAATATTTACAAATTTAAAAAAATATTCCGGTACCGGGAATCGAACCCGAGTCTCCTGGGTGAGAGCCAGGTATCCTAGCCACTAGACCATACCCGAAGGCATGAAAATTATTCATGACTAATAAACGAAAAAGTTTACAAATAAAAAAAAACAGAAAGTAACTACATGTTATTTATTTCGGAAATTGAATCCGCAATAAGAAAATAACAAATTTTTAAAAAGTAATAATATCTATAGTAAAGTGTATACTATTAGACTATGTTACCAAGAATGGGTTAACCAAAGTGAAAATTAAAGTTAACTCGCTTTAAAAAAATACTTTGATTAAATTTACAAAAGAAGTCTAATATTGAAACAATATGTGAGAAAATGCTATTAATTAATTGTTTTCAAATTGGATGATAATTTTGATATTAGCCTACTTATATTGCAAGGACAGAATAGTAGAATTATTTTTAAGAAACTGTATAAGAAGGAAGTTCACCATACCTTTGAAAAAATGTATTAACTATCAATATTGACAATATTACCATTTGAAAAAAATAATTTTAATTTTATATCATTACTAAATATTTAGTAATGACAAAAATATTCCGGTACCGGGAATCGAACCCGAGCCTCCTGGGTGAGAGCCAGGTATCCTAGCTACTAGACCATACCGGAAGGCATGAACATTGTTCATGACTAATAAAGGAAAATGTTTACAAATGGATAACAGAAAGTAAAACCCTATTATTAATATCAAAATTTGAACCCGCATAAGAAAAAAATTGATGGTATTTTTTATTAATATCTATGGTAAATTGTATACGAATTTGTTAGAATGGGATAACCAGATTGAAAATAAAATTAATTCCTTTTTTAACTTTTATTCGTTATTTAGAAACTATACAATACAGTGTATTCATCCAAAAGCTTAACAAAATTTTGAATAAAAAAATATGACGGGAAAAGTGAATAGAAAATAATTTTTTAAAGAATACATCCCAGTGGGTAATTCAAAAGTTGAACAGTAAAAATAAATTATATTCCATTTTAAAATAATGCTGTGATTTAGTTTACAAGATAAATCGAACATTGCAACTATATGTGAGAAAACGCTATTAATTTTTTAACAAATTAGATAATATTTGATATTAGTCTACTGATTGCCAGTACTGTAATTTGAGAATTTTTTTAAGAAACGATATAGACACGCAAGAAGATCACCCTACCTACTGAAAAAATTGTATTAAATATCAATTGACAATATTACCATTTGAAAAAATAATTTTAAGAAAGTTTATTGTTAAGAATTTAGTAATGAAAAAAAAATTCCGGTACCGGGAATCGAACCCGAGCCTCCTGGGTGAGAGCCAGGTATCCTAGCCACTAGACCATACCGGAAGACATGAAAATTATTCATGACTAATAAAGGAAAACGTTTACAAATGAATAACAGAAAGTAAAACCCTATTATTTATACCGGGAATTGAACCCGGAATAAGAAAAATTTAGATATTTTTTAAATCTATGGTAAAGTGTATAGGCCTACGATTACGTTATGAAGAATAAGGGCAACCAAAGTAAAAATTATAGTTAACCCCTTTTGAAATAAAACGTGTAATTAATTACATTTACAAGCAAAATCGAACATTATCCCCGATAAGTGAAAAAAACACTATAAATTCTTTACCAAATTAGATAATATATGATATTAGTCTAATGACTGCAAGTACTGTAATTACAGAACTTTTAAAAAACATCTTATACGCAGGAAGATCACACTACCTATTGAAAGAATTGTATTAAATATAAATTAAAAATTATATTTAAATTTACAAAAATATAAGAAAGTTTTTATAATAACAATATAAATGTAAAAAAAATATTCCGGTACCGGGAATCGAACCCGAGCCTCCTGGGTGAGAGCCAGGTATCCTAGCCACTAGACCATACCGGAAGATATGAAAATTGTTTCTGGCTAATAAAGGAAAATGTTTACAATTGAAAAACAGAAGGTAAAACCCTAATATTTATACCTGGAATTGAACCACTCTTTTTTTTCTTATTTAACGTCACATCAACTGCTGTGGTCATTAGCGACAACGTTGGGGTGTAACAGTGCGTGATGAGGATGAAATGATTTTTTTGTAACGAATGAAAATATGCCATGCCTGAGTGGGATTCGAACCCAGGACCGCATGATGAGAGGCGAGTACTCTTTTGTTTAAATCCGTATAAAAGTAATTACCCTTACTATAATTTAAAAATTTAATTAGTTAATTAATTTTACTATTTAAAAAAATATTTTTAAAAGATTTTAATAATGTGGTACCTTAGATCACTGGAGATAATACGAGATGTTAATAATATTAATACAATTAGGTTACAATGTATTAGACTAATAATCATGGTTACTAGTGGTACATCTCTTAAAAAATATTCATAATTATGCGTAAAATATTTCCGGTTGTTGCGCAAAATACACAAAACATAAATTTAAACTACGAAGTGGTCAAACAAACAATCGTAATGTAACGTGAAATCCTCAGAAGGAAAAAAGATAGAGTTCTTTGTAAGCAGAAACTTTGGTTCTGAAAGATTCTGTTGAAAAAAAATAGTTTTCTTTGAAATTAATTACAACGGCCTTCAGGCCAGTCCAGTCAGTCAGCTGGTAGAAAGTCGCTATTATTTGTTAAGTAACACCGGTTGGGCAAGCGACTTTGTATGGTGACCAGCTGACAGCCATTTTTGAAAAAACTCCACTAGGGCTTCCTGGTCAACAATTAATGCTGAATCACGTCAAAAATTACAGGGAAAAGCAGCGATCAAATTGGGTGGTTCTTAATAAAGTACAGTTCCCGATAACAAAAAAGCTAAAAAAATATAATTACAACAATATCTACAATTTATTGTTAAGCAGAATAAATGTAGATAAGTTTTCTTTGGTATACGTCATAAACGAAGAAAACCCTCTAATGGAGGAACTTCGTGGATTTAATTTATGTGTTGTCTTGCCGTTTTGAAATAAGTCCGTTGGATGTCTTCGTTTCAGCCGGCGAGTGTCATTTGAATTGTCTAAGAATGAGTTGGCGAGGTGATTCGTGAGTGATTCGCGTCTTTTTTTGTATTTTGTACTGTATTATAATTATTTATTCTTGAACTGTAGGTATGTGTAGATCTCTGTGCAATATATTGTTCGTTATGTACCAAGGTGATTCTGTAATATTGTTCTGAGTAATTTCGATTGGAACCTTTGCAAGATTTCAATGTTCAAATAGCTTGCTGAGCCCCATAATTGGATTCCATAAGTCCGAACTGGTTTAAAAATTGAAAGTTTTTAAATTAAAAGATTTTTTGTTAAGATTGAGTGTCAAACGTTTACCTACAATAATAACACTAGAAATTTTTAAGGTTCATACAATTTTTGGAATCACTTAGATCAACCAAAAGAACAAAGATATTATTTTTTCATTTTTCTCAAATAGCTGATTTTAGAGGGCACGTTTAATCAATTTTTTTTAGCCCATGGTTCTTTCATCTTTCTTGAGTGGTGCGCTTTATCCTCTTGAGTCCACTTTCTTCTTCTTTAGCAAGAGAGTTTTCTCTTCTCCTGAAACCCTAATTCCTGTATTGTTGTCCTGAAAGTTGCTTTATATTTTATGGTTTCTGAATCAATCGAGTTGTTTACTACGTCTGTCTATTTCTTTAAACCATATTACCTTATTTTGCGAGTGTTAAGTTGAAAATGTGCTTTGATATATTTTTTGTTTGGTTTTACGTCTGACTGTTTTACAATTTCTGCTAAAGGAGACGGTGAAGAATAATGATACATGTAAATTAGTGATGAAAAAATTCCAGACCTGGCCGGGAATCGAACCCGGGACCCCGGAGTAGAAGCCAGTTGCGCTCACCACTATGCCAATTGGACGGCCAGCCCGTTCGTTTACTTAGTGGTCTGCTTTGGTAGTTTGGTGTTTTCGATCCATTTAATATACATTTATAAAAGATTTATATTGTAGCATCATTTAATACACATTAACTTTTATTTATAAAATTCTTACGTCCGGTACATTTTTTGACATGAATTAATAAAAATTTGAATGAGGCGTTCTAAAATTTAATAAACAGGAAAATTTGCTTTTATAATTATTACTCTACCCATGAAAATTATAATTAAAAAAGTTATATTTTAGGCTTGCACATAATTCTTTCCTTATAAAGAAAGTTTTATCAACGGGATGTTAAATTTATAAAATAATTGGTGTATGGATTACAAACGGAAAATATAATAATTATAAATTACTACTGCAAGCTACTACCAAAACTTTCCTTTTCCGCTCACATATAATATATTACTTAATCAATCATTTTTATTAGCTACAATCTTTCAATAAAATTACTTTATGGAAGTAATCTTAGGCTATATTTCAATTAAAATATACCTACTCTCATTAACCTGGCTATGAAATTAATATTTTTGGCATAATTTAATTAAACATTTTAGTAAAGTTAAAAGGAAGTTTTTAGAATTATACAAGAATTTTATGGAAAATGCAATTTAAAAAAACTCCCAAATCTCACGATAGTCTGTAACAAAATTAATTAAAATTTGTTGTTTAACTCTGAGAATCGTGTTGTTGGTGTAATTGAAAAGTCGCCGACGCGAGTCAGCTGTTTAACAGCAAATTTTGAGGACAAAGGATACGTGGTACAAATCCTAGCAAAGGTAGTTAATTACTTTTATACATATATTTGAATACTAGATAGTGCTTACCGGTTTACATTGATGGTTAGGGTTAAATTAACCATACTCTCTCAGGAATGGTCGACCTGAGTCTGTAAAACACTACACTTCATTTACACGTCATACCTATCATCCTCATCTCATTGGGTCATGGGGTTGCTTATTGTTCTAAATTGAACAGATTGCAACTTAAACACATTAGGGATTAAAAAATCATTGAGAACTTACTTATTGTTTTAAGAAAGAGAAACATTTTTCCTGTATTTACTGTTTGTTTTTAATTTGACGCGGTTGTAATTACTCTCAGTTATTGTTCCATAATATTCTATTTTCGTGCTCTTTAGGCAGTGAGTTTGCCCCAAAGTACTTTTGGAATTAGCTAAGAAGTTCAAAAATTAAAATGAGGAACTTTGACTTTCAAAAGTTTAAAAAGAATCCTTATTCTCATCAATTAATAAGCCCACTTTGTTACGTCATCCAGTTTCCAAAGTCATTAATAGTACCTTGATCTTTTCCTTGGCCTCCTCCAACTTACTTTTCTTTTCTGGTCGTAACCCTCTTCAATTTTAGGAATTATGACCTTTCAGTGTGCTTTGACAGTGAAAAAATTTCAGTTGCTGCATGTTGTCAGCCTTTCGCTGCTTATTCATTCTGGAATAATCCATCACGAGCTCAAAAACGATGAAAGGTACTTTCATAAAAAAATTAACTTCAATAATTTTACACTGTTTGCTGCTCTTTTATGTCTGGTGTGTTGCCGTGAGAAAAGTGTGGCAATAAAATTCAAAAAGAGAAAAATCCCTCTTCCTGAAACAAAACAAGAGTTTCCAAAATTACATAATTTAAATTATTTTTAATTGAAAATTTACGTTCTTGTAATTAAACGTAACAGAATAAAATATTATGATATTTTTAATGAATGTATATTTCTCACGTTAAATAGCAACTTATTGTTTCAGGTTTGCTTGGCAGTTTTATTAACTATAATTTCTTCGGGTCACAGTTTCTTCCTATACGGAAAAAAGACGTAAGTACAAATTTATGTTGCAGTCACTAAAAACATTAATTTTATCAACCTATGAGAATGTTTGTTAAACTTGAAAAAGGTACTACTAGTTTATCAGACGTCTCCATCTTTGTAACAAAAGTTTTTACTGCAGAAGAGAAGGTGTGTAGATTTAGATATCCCAAACGTATGCCTTGATAGTTATCTTCTGAAATTAAAAATTTTTAAAGGTTTATGGGTTAAAGGTCGAATTTTTCTGTGACTGTTATAAGAATGGGGAAAAGAAGAAGAACGAAAACAGAAAAAGGAAGGCAAAGAAGATAAAAAAGAAAAATGAGGTGGATAAGAAGAAAGAGAAGGAGAAGAAAAGGAAGAGAGAGTAGGAGGAGGAGGAAAAAAAGTTGAAGGAGAAGAAGTGAGATAAGAAAAAGATGGTGGAGGAGTAGAAGTAGAAGAAGGATCAGGCGAAACAGAAAAGAAGGAGGAGAAGGAGGAGGAACATAAGAGGAGGCGGAGGAGAAAGAGGAAGTAGAGAAGGAAGAGGAAGTGAAGGAGGTGGAGGAGAGAAGAGAGAGAGAGAGAGAGAGAGAGAGAGAGAGAGGAAAGACGGGCGAAGGAAGATGAGATGGAGAAGAAGAAAATGAATAAGGAAGCAAATTTTACAGTTTTTCATGGCATATGAAATACTTAAACCTCGTTGATAATCATCAAAATGATAGTACTAATTATCCTGTTACTGTTACTACTGTACTTTTTTTGGTCTTTTGAGAAGAATTAAAAATTCCAAAATTTAAACACAATGAACAATGACAGTGACATTGCGTTCGTCGGCTACTAATTACAATAAATTAATGTAATTAAGTTACACGGAAGTTAAGATTCTACCATTTGGAGATAACATTAGTATAAACGAATAGGATTATTCATCTCGTGAAACAAAGGATGTGAAAGTAGTTTCGTTTGTATGATATTTTTATGTGCAAACGTTACAGTTTTTATTTTTCTGATGTTATCTGAAAACACGTAATATACTTTGAACTGAGTTGCTATACCATGAACAAAGTAATTAATGAATTAATTCATTAAATACTTATGGTATTTCTACTGAATTGCCATATTGTATTGCCTTAAAAATTCATTAATAACAAATATTTGCACATTTTATTTTGTAAAGCTTTGCAAATTTAACTTAAATTTATATTGTACCAGTAAAGTTTTATAAAACTTTAATGATAGTTTTTAAAACTTTACCGTTACTACTACACTTTTTTGGTATTTTGAGAAGAATTAAGAACTTTGATCCAATTGATTGATTTTGATCAATTGATTGAAAATTCTCTAATTGATTATGCAGAGTTAAATTCGGGAAAAAATCCGGGGAGACGAAAAGTATCATGGCTGAAGAGCTTAAGAAAATACTGATGCTACTTCTCTGATTCAGAGTAACGATATCCGAGGTTAAAATTGTGATACGACAGTGAAGCTCTAATATGAGAAATAGCTCCAATAATATGAACAATTAAAAACCATTTTGAAATCATATTTATGCAGTATTAAAATATGAAAGTACATTTTCAACCAATCCAGTTGATATCATCCAACTTTAGAAGTTCCTCTTTTTTCCTTTCATGACTTATCTCAGTGTTAAATACAACTTTACAATTTTAATGTTGGATTCTGAAATAAGGTTTCAAAACTTACGATGTTAAAAATTATATTTTGATAAAAACACAATATTTTTAAGGTAAGACTGTATGATGGTTTTGACTGAAAATTTCGATTTTCGGTTTTTTATGTTTTTCAAGAGTTCAGTCCTAGATCTACAAGAAAAAACATTAAATCACATCAAAAAGATTAACTTAATGAAGAAATCAAGTTTTTACCAGGTCTGCTCAGAAAAATTATCATGTAACCAAGAACGATATTTTTCATAATTTTATACTGATCGTTTTAAAACAAAGAGAATTTTAGTGTTTAAAAATATCTGCATCACTATTTATAATATTTTCAGCTGTTGGTTCCTCTTTCTACCCAACTGTTGATGGGAAATTTACTTATGTGTTTACGTTTTGTTTTGGTTTTTTGTTTTATGCCTATTCTCGTAAATTTAGATTTTTAAAATTTTAGGTATATTTTTCTCGGAAACTATCAAACCTAACAGGCTGAAATTCTTAGCAGTTATTCATCTTGTACACGCACATATACCGGCATTTTTATAACTTCCTTAATACTCCATCAATTAGTTATATGCAAAATATGTAGAAAATAAATTTGTAAAAATCGATGTGATTTCTTATTTTGTTTTCAATTTTTTGGTCCGACAGATTAAATTGAAAAAATGTCAGTAGCTAAAGACACCCGACAACTATAAGTATGTAAAGTTTTATTCCCCTATCTTTTATCAATCCTTTGAAAAATGTACCTAAAAATATCAAATTTAACATTGGTGGGATACAAAGTGCAGTCTCCCCTTAAAAACCCTAATGTGTAGCCTATACGACACAATCTGTTTAAGACCAATAAGAAACCCAAAGAGATAAGGATGATAAGTATGACGTATAAACGAGGTGTAGTCTTGTACATACAGACTCAGGCTGACAATTCTTGAGAAATTATGGTTAATTGAACCCTAACCATCAAAATACACCGGTAACCTCTGTCTAGTATACATATTCGTATAAAGTAAACTATCTTTGCTACGATTTGAACCACGGAACCCTAGTCTCCGTACATCAGCTGTCAAACAGTGACTCGCGTCGACAACTTTACCACTAGACCAACAAACTGGATGAATGTCAACAAAACTCTACTTAATTACGAGTTGACGAGAGAGTTTTTTTAAAGATAAGTTTTATGATTTTTCAACCACGACGTATTTTTAAACGTACAAACTTAGTGATTTGCATACAATTTTTTCAGCTATGTAATGCTAATACTAGTAATGTTTAATGTTGTATTTTTGATTATCTATCATTGATCGCACCTACAGCTTTGTCTTTCCTACACTATGAACAAATTTTACACTTCGTTTTCATCTGATATTTTTGCATTTTATAAACAAAAAAAATATAGAGAGAATCTTGATCTTTGTGATTTGCATACAATTTTTTCAGCTATGTAATGCTAATACTAGTAATGTTTAATGTTGTATTTTTGATTATCTATCATTGATCGCACCTACAGCTTTGTCTTTCCTACACTATGAACAAATTTTACACTTCGTTTTCATCTGATATTTTTGCATTTTATAAACAAAAAAAATATAGAGAGAATCTTGATCTTTGAACAGTGTTTGAAAATATAAATTAACATTATTAATGAAATCCACTCTTCATTACAATCTTCTGAATGAAAAAGTACTGTACTTAGCTTTCTCTTCATCAAACATATGTTACACGTTCTAATGTTAAGTTATTTATATTACTTAGTTAATAATATTATCATTTATAATGATACACAACATTAATATGTGTTTATTCTTATCAAAATTATACAATTATTTCATATTATAATTTATATTTTTTAATGTTAAGAGTGTAGCATGCAAGATATAAGTTCTGAGCATACTGTAGCTATTATATACTTTTATTTTAAGCTAAACTGTTTGTTAGAACTGTTCAATAAAATTTGGTAGTTTTCGTGGTTTTGGTTCGTTTTATAAACATTCTGTAATTACCATCATGCAATTTAAAGTAAAAATATGTTAAAATTAAAGTAGTAATTTATAAATTTGTATATCTACTTACAATACGACTCAAAGGAATTTGGGTTGCCACTTTTCATGCAAACTGATTAAAACAAAAGTCAAATTATTGATTCATGAAATAATTTTTTAAGTTTTGGGAAAATATAAATTGGACGTAATTATTTTTTAAAATTATAATTGTAATTAATTTAATGTGATTTATTAATGAATTTAATTTCCTGGTCTCTTTTAAAACGATTTTCTTATATAACTATTTTGCATAAACTATAAACTTTCAAAAAAAGTGCTATAAAATTATAAAGAACTTTAACGAATTCATATAATTATATTCTCTACTATTTAGATTATGTTTATGTTAATGAAAGTAAAAATTGAATAATTAAGCGCCCCGGTAATAATAAATTTTAGTGCTACTAAAATCATTATTTTGGTCATTTGCATTTGGAAAATTTATGAACTCGAGTAGTGATATTAGAATCTCTACTGAAATGTTAGTATTATTTAATTTGTACTTAAATTTCTTGCTTATCTGTCTTCTTTATGATCCTTTCCTTATTTAGAAACAAATTGAATTTCATTCAGTTCATTAACTTGTAGTGTAGGCCTATTTGATTCCTTATGTTTTCCCCTTTTTATAATTACAAAAGCTAGCCATAAATATCTACTATATTTTTTATTTTTTAAAACCATTATTATGACACATATGATAACTTTGAATATTTCTGTATCTATACGAATAATTGACTTGTGGCCAAGATTCTCAGAATTTTGTTTTTGTTGAATGTTTTTTACTTTCATCCAATCATCTGTTGTTCATTACTCTCACAAATTTATAATCTGTTTTTGTCTTGTCTAATTCTTCTTATCACGATGAAGGTCTATGTTCTATAAACGCTCGATTACTAATTATATTTCCTTTATAAAATGTTTTATAAAACTTTGCTACTTTTGTTTAATTTGCGATGGTATCTTTCTCCTCATATAGGCCTACACATAAAAAAAATCAATCTATCCAGTGAAACCTCTAAAACCTAATTCCAGGCGTACAAAACAAAAATTAAAAACAGATTTGAGAAAATTTAATGAGTGGATGATATAATTTTTATGTACAGTTACACGTGTTATACTCAAACAAATTTAAGAAACAGGAATTCTTGAGAATCAGAACTAAAATAAGTTTCTGATTTTTGTTTAAATGGTACGTTGACTAATGCCCGTAAGGTTTTTGATTGAAACCTCTAAATCCGAGGTTTTATTAGTCAACGCACTTTCTTACGTTCCTAACGCTACCTTACATAACGACCTCAAAATCCCTCTAGTAACAAATGTTTTCATTTAACTTTATCGAAACTTCCACGACAGACTTTTCGCTCATCCAAACGAAATGATACGTAAACTTTCCTCCTGTCATCTACCAAACACCCACCTGGTTGGGCTAAAGGTAAAAGAGGTAAAGTCGACGCCAAAATCAGCTGTTTAACAGCTGGTTTTGGCGTCGACTTTCAGCTGTTTAACAGCTGGTTTTTGGAGACGAAGGTTCCTGGTTCAAATCCTTGTAAAGGTAGTTACTTTTATACGGATTTGAACGCTAGACAGTGGTTACCGGTGTACTTTGATGGTTGGGGTTCAATTAACCATAATCTCTCAGGAATTGTCAGCCTGAGTCTGCATAAGACTACACCTCATTTACTTGTCATACATATCATCCTCATCTCATTGGGTCTTGGGATTGCTTATTGTTCGGAATTGAACAGATTGCAACGTACACACATTAGGGATTAAGGGGAGACTGTATGATGATTTTGACTGAAAATTTTGATTTTCGGTTTTCTATGTTCTTCAATAGTTGAAACCTAGATTTACCACAAAAACATTAAATTACGACAAAAAATTATTTGAATGAAAAATATTGTGTTTTATCAGGTTTACCCCCCCCCCCAAAAAAACAAGTAACATGTTAATATTTTTAACCACAAGAACAAACATTTTTCATATTTTTATATTGCTCGTTTTAGTGCAAAAAGAAATTTAGTTTTTTTTTAAATATCTGCTTCACTATTTTTAATATGCTCCATTGTTTGGTGCAGCTTTCTAACTATCTGTTGATGGGAAATTAAACTTGTTTGTGTACATTTTGTTTTTTATTTGTGCCTTTTCCGGTAAATTTAAATTTTTAACACTAGGTACGTTTTTCTCAGAAACCATATAACCTATCAGACTGAAATTTTTACCAGTTAAATATCATGTACATACACATTCACCAACATTGTTTTTACTTCCTCATGTGCTCAAAAAATTGGTAATATGCAAAAACGTAGAAAAAAATTGTAAAAATGTTATGTTATTCGTTATTCTTTTAAAAACTGTACGGTCAAACAGATTAAATTGAAAAAAATCAGTAGCTAAACCACCCTACAACTATAAGTGTGTAAAGTTTCATTTTCGTATCTTTCACCAATCCTATGAAACATTTATCTTAAAATAGCAAATTTAACATTGGCTGGATACAAAGTACAGTCTACCCTTAAAAAAATCTACCAAACAACGTTCAAAGACGATTAAGGAGGAAGTGGGGCAGGGATCTCCTGTTTTAGAAACGGTTAATGTAATTAATGAATGAATTATTAATTAGTCGATGACTTAGTAAGAAGTAACTAATAAGATGTCGTAGACCTGTCAGTGAATGGTGCTCTCCATGCATGTCGCTCATGTCATTTCATTCATTTTCTCACCCACCATCATATTCACTGGTTGTTTATCTTGTAAAAGTTGTGAATTTCATAAATAAAGTTAAAAAAATAGTACGTTTTAAAACACAATAAGGCTAATAATATTTTAAAGTATTACATTCTGTGAAAATATTTAACATATTTATAGGTGAGGTAATATAACAATGTTGTTGTTTAGGTCATCAGCCAAAAGGCTGGTTTGAACCTGTAGAGGTTTTACTAAGTAAAACGAGGAGTGAGGTGGTTTACCAATGCCTTCCTCACTGAGTGGAAAAGTACGCTTATCAGCATGCCGGGCCCTCTGAAAAGCACATATTTTCCACTCTGCAAATGACACCTTCACTTCATTCACCACAGGGTCTGGCTGTATAATAAAATTCATTACTTTCAGAGGAGATAACTCTGATTAGTGTCTTTTACACCTCGACCTCTTCTGTTTTTAAATGATTCAGTCAATTGGCTGACCATGTGATAAGAAACAGTACTATTTACTTTAGCTTTGCAACGAACAGATTGAGTGTAAGTATTTGACACTCTACCTGTCTGTTATGGGCAGAATATAACAATATAAAATAATAATTTTGGTCGTTTATTTATTAATTCTAGGCATAATTTTGATAGATCTGGCCCAAGTAACAACAATAATCCATGGCAACAATATTCAACAAGAGCGGAAGCAATGTGGTCACAAGTTCCAGGTCCACAACAAGGCCAGGTACCAACATATGCATTTGATGCTTCGAGTGGGTCAGTAACTGTTGCACTTCCAGTAGCTGTACCGGTTCAGGCTGCACAGGTGAGGAATATTCAATAAAATATTCAGTTATAAGAGTAATACTATTTCCTGCGGAGAATTAATAATTTATAAAATTATTATTCCAAATTTTCAATTGATAAGGAAAATAAAGCTCATAAAGGAAGTATTTTTCAACTCCTACAATGATTTTAGCCATTGGGGGAAACTTTTAAATAATTCCCCCAAATATTTTAAATTTTTTAAAATAATAATTTAAGATTGGTTCATTTGAAGCACAATACATGTTTTACTAATTTAAAAAAAATTACGAACGTAGACTACCCCTTTAATGCATTTTAATGTCTTCACATAAAAATTTATGCCAGAAACAGAATGTAGTTACTTCCTTTACGCTTTACACATGAATTGCAACGATAATGTTTAAAATATTTTACTTTTTAGTAAACTCTTTTCATAATAATCAAGGAAAGGAAAACAATACTAATAATTAGTTTTATAGTCATTCTCTGTAACAAAATTTCGAAAGTAAGAAGTTCATTACTGTAATCTTATTTAATAGGTATTATTACATGTTTTCAAGTAATAAAATGTGAAAACAAGTCCCCATATTTCACACAATTTAATCACATATCTACACGTAAGTTAACTTTCTTACGGTAATAAAAGTTTTAAAAGACCGTGTCTAATTTAAATTTTTTTGTCAGAAGTAAGTATAATAAAGGTTATCCAAGTTAGTAACGATGATTCAAATGCTAATAAATTATTTACTTTCGTACATAAAAATTAAATAATATATGCATTTATGCAAAATAAAAGGAAATTTAGTTTTCGGAAAATTTCTGGATAAGTCAAAATCAAAAGGAGAAAGTACAAAGAACTATAAAATTTTTTTTAAAAAGGCTTATGATTAATTTAACATTTTCTTTTCCTCCTCTCTTATATTTTCTGCTTTTCCTTTTAATCCATCTCCTTTTTATCCTTACAAAAAATACTGAGCGAATGATGATTACGAGGAAAGGTTCGACCATAAAAGAGTACAGACACTCAAAGTCATCTGGTTGCCTTTGTATAGGCCTGTTGTTTAGGTCATCAGCTGAAAAGCTGGTTTGAACATCTAGAGGTTTTACTAAGTAAAACGAGGAGTGAGGTGGTTTACCATTGCCTTCCTCACTGAGTGAAAAATTACGCTTATCAGCATGCCAGGCCCTCTGAAAAGCACATATTTTCCACTCTGCAAATGACACCTTCACTTCATTCACCACAGGGTCTGGCTGTATAACAAAATTCATTACTTTCAGAGGAGACAACTCTGATTAGTGTCTTTTGTACCTCTACCTCTTCTGTTCTTAAATGATTCAGTCATTTAATTGGCTGACCATGTGATAAGAAACAGAACTATTTATTTTAGCCTTGCAACGAACAGATTGAGTATAAATAAATTAACACTCCACCTGTCTGTTATGGGCAATGTATAGGCCTAACAGGCGTAAATCAAAACAATGAATTCCTTTGAATCGACGAATCTTTAGTCAACCACAGAAAAATAGAACCATAATCTGTCGATACCATGTACCATATTCAGCATGTACTGCGTACTTAAAGTAGCATAATTTTGGAATACTGTGTACAATATGTACAGTACTGTATTACAAAATTACGCATGTGCAGTGGGTCTACATATTAACTTTTGTGGGCTACTGTATTATTAGCCTTTTTCCATAACTCGAAATTTCTGTAACTCGAAATATTTTCTCCATCCGTTCAGGATTCGAGTTATAGAAGTTTGACTGTATCATCATTCTCCACCGTCTGTATTAGCAGAAATTGCAAAACAGTCAGACATAAAACAAAAAAAAAAAATCTTTAGGTATTTTAATCTTATACACTGAAAACTTTTAGAAATTGTTTTAGGTTTAATTTTCAGTTCTTTAACCATTTTACTTTAAACCAGTACTCTGAACGAAATTTTCAGAAGGTATTTAATCTAAATATAGTAGTTCGACTATCTTATTTTCTTATAGTTTATTATTACATTTATTGTTTTATAGATGGCTACCGCAGCTTTGACACCTCCAGCGCATTCACCTCCGCCGGCAGCTACTCTTCATAACGTTCAATTAGTACCATGTTTATGCCCAGTCGCTAAGGACTTCGACCCTTTACCTCCTCCACCACCGACGGTTTCACCATCTAGCCCATCCTTCGTGATTCAAAATTCTTCACCACCCTGAAGTTCACTGGATGAACAAGATAAACTACAAGAGAAAAAGTATAACTCTGTATTGCACGTAATAAAACACAAAAAGAAATGTAAAACTATAGCCGATTATTACACACGAAAAGAATGTAAAAAATATTTTACTAAAGTGATATATAAAATAATATTCCGTTTATTAAAAAAAGGAGTATTTCACGCTATTGTACACAATCATGGATTTTATAAACCTATATTTTATCACTAATATTAATTTAATTTATATTTTAAATTTTAACTTCAATATTATTTAAGTATGTTACTATTTTTGGTAGAAATTTAAATCAGTTTTGGTTAGAATTTGCAGATTAAATAATAAAATAACTATTAAATAATTCTTAAACTTTGTTATAAAAATATTTTTCTTTTTCATGATGGAAATATTTTTACAAAATGAAGTGCACATTTGAATTGAAGGACATGGGGATCAACTTTCTTAATCTACTTTTTGGAAAATTTGTTTTTACCACCATAATAACTAAGGTGACATAAAATTATTTAAATTCATTATTTAAAATGATTAATATGGATCATATTCCAAACAAAAATGACAGTAAAACTATACTGAGAAGGGAAATATTGATCAGCTAAAACTATAATTTTGATAAAAACGATCAGTCATCTGAATAATAATAACCATATTAGTTTTTTAAAATCAGCTGATTGTTTCTTTGTTATTATGCACTTTATTGAAAGCACTGTTTATTTAAAGTCGTCTTTCTTTAATCCCTTCTATGCCACACAATAAAAAAATCTCGGAAGTACAAATTAACAAAGCTAAGTTAGACGCAAATAAACCGCATGTGATGCCTTCATTCAATACTCAGGTGACACGATCTGGTGTGTTTTTGAAGCACTAGCTCTTAAGAGAAAAATTATACAAGGTGGGAATTAGAAGTCCCAATGTTCAACTAGGCAATTTTAACTTTTACTGCACAGAGAAATGCAATGTTACTAAATGGGATTTGCAAGTTCCGATGTTTAAGGAAGGGTAAACTCGTTACTTACGTAAATATATTTAATTGACTAATTAGAAATGTTTTTCTTTGAAGATTTAGATATTGCAGAAATTTAAGATAACTGAATTGTTGTTATCATTTTTATTAATAATTTAATATTTATTGGAACATACTCTAATTGTAATAATAATAATAATAATAATAATAATAACCAGGTAACAAAATTATTAACTAAATATAAATTTCATCTTCACTTGGTAAAACTTATTTGAATTCTAAAAAATGTGTTATATGGATTCCAATTGTTATAAACCATGAAACTTCATTGATTTTTTTTTTAAATATGGAAAACAAAAGCCAACAAGACAAAGAAACAAAAAAATGAAGAACAAATACAACACAAAAACAGAGTAAAACAATATAATACAATTATGGATAAATATTAAATAATTTTAACTAGAGGATTTTAACTGAAGGGCATTAATAAGAAAATAAACCAAATTTTTATTATAATATTTTAAAACATCAAAATAATATTTTCGTATAAATTATAAGTAGAGTTATTTAAATATTTAATTATTAAGACTGAGTGACGAAGACTGATTAGGTTAAGGAAATGTATTGTAGAAAAATTTAGTGACTAATAATTTATATAGTTTTGTAGAAAGTTAAATAAATTAATGTAATAAGTTTGTGAAACTGATTAAACAAAATTTTCATTCGAAAACGTTTTAATTTATAAATAAATCAATAAAATTATTTCCTATTCATGTTAAAATATTATCTCTAAAATTACTCTGTTGCTGCTGTTTAGGGTAACAAAGCTAGAACAGAGACAGTAGTAAAGTTCTACAAGGTAATGGCAGTCCCAGTCCTTCTTTATGGAAGTGAGTCATGGGTTACCACGAAACGACAAAAAGTAGGATTCAAGCAGCTGAAATGAGCTTTTAAAGAAGGGTGAAGGGCTGCTCGAGACTGGATCTAATACATAACGAGTAAATTAGATCTGAGTTGGGTGTATTTAGCCTGAATGAAAAAGTGGAGGAGTACTGGAATCAATGGAGGCAACATTTGGAACGGATGGCAGAGGAGAGAATACCCTTAAAAGCGACGGAATATGTTCCAGTTTGAAGAAGTGAGGTGGGGAGACCTCAAAGAAGATGCCAGTAGTCGAGATGTACGGGTTGGAATATCTCGTGTTTGTGTAGAAGTACAGGATAGTTTGTGAGTTCGGAACTGTTGTTTAGGTCATCAACCGAAAGGCTGGTTAACCTCTAGAGGTTTTACTAAGTAAAACGCGGAGTATGGTGGTTTACAATGCCTTCCTCCCTTAGTCGAAAAGTATAATTGTGAGTAGGCCAGGCCCTTTGAAAAGCACATATTTTCCACCTTACAAATGACACCTTCACTTCATTCACTACAGGGTCTTACTGTGTAATGAAATTCATTACTTTCAGGGGATTTAACTTTGATTAGTGTCTTTTACGCCTCTATCTCTTATGTTCATAAATACTTTAGTCATTTAATTGACTGGTCATGTGATAAGAACAGAATTCTTTTTTGTAGCCCTGGAACTAACAGATTGAGTAACAATAATTTAACACTCGACCTGTCTGTTATGGAAAAAAATTACTACGTTAAAATTTGAAAATAAATCTTAATGAATATTCAGTTCACATACTGCGCAACTTCGCTCTTAAAATTGGATTTTTGTTGTTTATTAGATTAATTTTCAATTTTTCCCTCATTGCAAGCGTAAAATTACAAAAAGGCTTCATCAACAACTACATTAAAATCGATATATTAAAATTGAATTGTCACTGGTAAATCTTAATTATTTCTGCACGGCACGTCTAAAATTTTGAAACGTTTTAGCCCGTGATAGTAGTCACTATTATTTAAACGGTTAATTTTCAAAGGGTTTTGATGTCATTCTAGTCTGTCTTGGTATTTTTCATTTCTTTTTGTCGTACTTCATCTGCAACAATGTTTCCATGTAAGTCATGGTGAATTACGCCATTGGTAATCAATCAAGGGGAGTCGGCCACAATTCGAAGAATTTTCGATTGATGTCGCTGATTTTAAGATTTCAATATTAAGCGAATCTTATGAACCCCACAGTTCAATTCCGTGCGTCCACACTGATTTTATTGTAGTTTGGCACTTCAGAAATTTGGTGGCCAAGGAAAGATTATAGACTTAATGCTCAACTGCTTACGTTTCGTCCAAGTGTATTTTTTCCAAGTAAGCAAACTGTCTTTGTGAACACTAGAATGGTAACCATATAATATGGAAACAGATATTTGACGTATGTCATGTTAGCTTATGTATATATTTATGTATTACTTAATGCATATTTTATGTATATCCAGACTTACACACTTTAACATTAAATTGTTGCTTTTTTGAAGAATTCTCGAACCTTCTAGCTTTTAACTATTTGGAACATTCTAGAAGGCTAGTTTAGAAACTGACATGAATAGAAGTTGTAAATTGTTGATGAGTCTTGTTGCAAAACTGGTGCTGTAAAATTAAACAAATTTGTTTTTCGTTCATAATTTGATATTACGTTATTTTCTTATAACGAATGGAATTTCTGTTGACGCTATGTAAGTCCACTCTTCAAAATAATTTACACATTTAAGAAATAAAAATTAAAAGCAACTGGATTACAATTACAAAGTAATGACAAATTGTGCTTGCAAAGTTTATTTTTAAGGGGACACGGGAGTCCTATACTTCACCATACTTACTTAAGGAACATTTTCTCAGCTTGTACTGCTTAGAACATTGCGGATTTTTTGTCCAATATCACGCTTTTTATAAATATACATTTTGAATGCAACAATTTTATAATATATTGATTTTTAACAAAGATTAAAAATTACATTCGGCTCAATTTTCAGACCTATGAAATTTTTAAACATTTATAGCTGTAAAATATTTTAGAAAACTTTTTTACACAAATTAATCATAAAAACTATGCATTCTTATGAAGGTTAACTACCCTGAAGTTTTCACCAAAATTGGTTGAGTGGTTGCTGAGAAAATGTTCCTTTTGTGCTAAAAAATGAACTTTTCGGAAATTACAAAAACTGAAACATTTAACTTGGTGCGTACCAGCTTATAGTCATTAAGATTGTGTCAGCAAACTTGCTTTATGCAATATGAAATAAGCTGTTGAGTAGGCTGTGCTTGAAAATAGAATGAATTGTGACAACAGAAATAGAAATTTATCTGCAGGTTTCAACTGAACCTAGCAAAACGGGGTCATTAGCCACTAGTGATTGATACAAGCAACATTCTGGTTGTGGCCATACTCAAGAAATTCTGTGGCCGTCTTGTTAACTACTGGGGCATTATAGGGAAGTTTTTTTTGAACAATTCGAAACAAAAATCATCACGATAGCTTAGTTTTAACCGAAGTTACAGCAAAAAAATCGATTTAATGTCACAAACACAGGAGATAAGTCTATTTTCAGTACACTATTTTAATATAAAAAATTGAAAGGTGCGCCGTAGAAGAACAGTAAATATATCAAATTAATCACAAGAATTTAAAATATTATAAAATTTAAAATACAAAAAAGTCCAAAAATAACAGTTTTGACTCCCGACTCCCCCCTTAAGGCTATTATGACGGCTTTTTTCATGGCTTTTGACGGCTAAGTCAAAGTTTCCATGTCAACTCTTGTCCTGTATTGTAGAAACGTTAACCATAGTTCTATATCGTACCACACCGTAGAATTTTTTTCTATTTGTTCTCTATATTGACGTGTCCATAGAAAGTATTTTTTCAAGGATCGAATCACTTTTAGTTTCTTTTCATAACTAACCTACATTATATTTTATGTACTGATATACAATCACAATTGGTTATTAAATTATTGATGCTTGTTTTGTTTTAATTAACAATGATTTGTTTATAATTGTGTGTAGGACGAAGTTCGGTTAAATATTCATTGCTTTAAATTACGATTGCAAAACATAAAAATACATTAATATATATTTGTGCTTTCACCAAGTAGTTCTGATAGATAAAAAATACACGTGTATGCTACTTAAATTGTACAGTCGTTAATTTTTGTGGTTTCGAACAACGATAAAAATTAAGTCCGAGATAATAAATTTTTTAAGTAGGAAGGAAAGAATTGTAAATGTAGGTCTTTGTAACAAGTTTGAAAAAAAGAATCGATAAAAATTCATTAAATAAAAACGCATGGCAAATTTTATTTAAGAGAGGACACTATAGTCACCTTAAGGGGACAGTTTGACCCTTGTAGAGGGGTCAAATGTATTCTTTATGCCAAATTAATAATCTCTCTTTGGAACGCTCTCACTTGATAGAACTAAAAGAAATATAACTATCGTCGTAGAATCTACAATGTGTAATCCAACATTATGTTACACACATGAAGTAAAAATGCGGTTCTTTTCATGTTAAAGCTTTATTTCTTTTAAAAGTAATTAAAATTTTAATTTCATAAGGCACTCTCTTTTTTAAAAACTTCGTTACCTGCTATGTTTTTTAATAAAGATATAAAAAGTGCAGACTTTTGTAAAAAGTAATTTGATCTATCGGTAATTTTTGGTGTAGGGCCATTTTAGTGTAACTTTAGACATTTAAGGAACCTTTTTTTGCAGCCACTGCTTCAGCATTCTTTCACTGTAAACTTTTCTCCTTTATTCTGTCTACCCGGTGATCTGCTTTTGTTTATTTATGAAAGCCCTTAAAGTAAGTAATTAGTTGTCTAAATTTGGTCTTAAATAGGTATCGGATATGCCTATCTTGGACACATCGGTAACTGCGACTTATGGTGATGACACAGCAATTCTTGTATGGAAAAAGAGTGCGGATGAGGCTTCCAGGTTAACGCAGCGACTTCTTTTATTAATACAACATCTTTTATAAGACTTTTATTAATAAAACCCAATTAAATCAACCCAGGTTACATTCACCTTACGACGTCAAACTTGTCCACCTGTGATGCTGAATAACATTCATATCCCTCAGACCAGGGTGGTACGATATCTTGGCTTGTGGCTTGACAGGCGACTAACTTGGAAGCATCATCTGCGTACGAAACGTTTAGAACTTAACCGCCGCCATAAGCTACTCTTCTGCTTAATTAACCCTCGATCAAGATTGAACCTTTGCTCCAAGATTTTAATATGCAAATCCCTTTTAAGACCAATGTGGACTTATGGTGTCTAGCTCTTTGGAATAGCAGCAGAGAATAATTTAAAGTTGATCCAGGACGTTCGATCAAAATTTTTAAGAATTGCTTCTGGCGCTCCTTTTTATGTTAGCCCTCACGACGATTTCAAAATTTCGACAGTAAAGGAGCTAACCGCGTCCTTGTATATTACATTTCACGAAAGGCTAGCTGACCATCCAAACCAACTAGCCCTTTATCTAGCTACAAGGAACTTCTCAACTGTGCGACGTTTAAAGCGAAAATGGAGTGGAGACCTCTTGGTCTGAATAACGGACGATATCCGCAGTTTGAAACGGAGAATGTACCACTGGTTACCTCGTCTCGTTAAAGTGAAATTTCCTACTGCCATTTAAATATCATATACTGAAGTTATGCAGCTCAATGTACAGTACCGTAATAAAAATTAAAGAAAGAAAAGAAGTTTATTCCAATTTGTCTTTAATCCTTTATGACTTCTTTAAACCACTTATCCGACACTTTTGTCTTACTGTTTATTGTACTGAAAATTTTTTTCATCAAATGATTGCCATCCATTTTTTACAGATGCTGCAGAATTTTAGTCCTCACTTACTAATCGTTTTTATAATTGTTAAATTTTCTTGTACAGTTTTTCTCGTCCTTGTAACCTGCACTGTCGGTGTAGTATTCTCGAATCGATTATGTTGTGGAGGATCTTTCTTTTAAATTTTTCGACTTCTCCTAGACCAGCCTTCACAGTTATTTTAAAACATTCACTCGCATACAGATACGCAGGTTTTATTATAGTTTTATGGGATCTGATTTTGGCTTTTCTTCAGAATTCTCTTACAGGTTGTGTGTTCTTTGGAGTAAAACGCCAAATCTTCCCTCTCCTACTGTTGTTCGCTTCCTTTTTCTTGGCCCTATCTTACTTATGTAGTACTTCAAGCTATATTTTTTTCAAATACAAAGGAGCGTCAATTACCGGAACGTCAGTCATCCAAACCGTCAATTATCCGAACCTCCATCGATGGGAAAAAGTACATATGTACTCACGGATAGGCGTTTTCTGCCTAATAACTGCAATGCTCTCGTGGAAAAAAACAGCCTGACTTTAGAGCTGCTGAAGCATTGTTACTAAAAAGAATGAGAGATGTTGCTTCTACAAAAAGAAGTTCAGTCTTAGTTCAAAAGAAAATTCAAGATTTTTCAAATTACTTTATAGTATGTACAAGTGCGTTAAAAATGATTTCGTAAAAGATTTCATCGTAGTTTATTTCGTTATTTATTCACTTTTGAAATTATTTATTTTTCCGTTTGTTTTTATAACCTTCAAGTACTGTATTTTGTTTAGGTCATCAGCCAAAAGGCTGGTTTGAACCTGCAGAGGGTTTTCTAAGTAAAACGAAGAGTGAGGTGGTTTATTTTTGCATTCCTCATTGAGTGAAAAAGTACGCTTATTAGCATGCCGAGCCCTCTGAAAAGCACATATTTTTCACTCTGCAAATGATATTTTCACTTTATTCATCACAGGGTGTGGCTGTTTAATGAAATTTATTACTTTCAGAGGAGATAACTCTGATTAGTGTCTTTTACACCTCTACCTCTACTGTTCTTAAACAATTCTGTCATTTAATCGGCTAACCATGTGATAAGAAACAGAACTATTTATTTTAGCACTGCAACTAATAGATTGAATGTAAATAATTTGATACTCCAGCTGCCTGTTATGGGCAAAAGTATTCTATATTTGCAATAAATTAGTGGTTTTTTTATACTAAAGTTTAAGTCAGCCTTTAATAATCTATTAAATATTTAGGTTGTATTACATTGTTACGGTAAAATGTATCAAATTACATTTAGCATATTTGATTATCAGAACCGCTCTGGTTTCAATTAGTTCGGATTACTGACGCTCCACTATATTTCGTATTTTATCTTCAAGTGGCCCGAGCTGTTTTGATGGTCATTAGGTACGTATTTCTATTTTTCGAAGGAAATCTGAAGTCCTGTTTTTTCTTCTTGTTCTTTTCACACGTGGATTGTATTTACTGTTTCCATCACTGTCTCCGTATATCTGGAAACGATTAACTGGTCATCTGTAAAAGCAAGACGTGTATTTTGATTTATCGGGAAAACATTTTACGAAAATATTTTGGAAAATAAGTTCTCTTTGTATGTCTTTTAAAAAATTATAATAATACAGGTTTCTATTACTTTCACTGATCTTTGTAATATCTAGAATCGATATTACTTATTAAATTATATTACATATTATTATAACAATTAGGTAACTAATTATTTGTTTTTATAAAGATCAGGGAGTCTTTATACCTTCCTGAACTACTGATTACATTCCAGGTGTTTAATTTTTATGTCTTTAGATGTACGAGTGTTATTTTTTATTTCTGATTTCAGATTATTATCTAAACTATTTATTTTTTGCAATTGAAACTATACTTTAAAATAAAATACTTTATTTTCTATACTTTATACTTTAAAATACTATACTTTAATTGATCATTAAGTATGTATTCTAAGTAAAAATTTACTATAAGAAAGAGACCTTTACTAGTTGCCCAAGAAGCCTTATTTATATTAAGTTACGTTCTTGAAATAAGTGTATTTCTTAACCTTAAAGAAAAAAAAACAAGATTACAGATAATTCGAGCGGCGTTTCTCCAACATGGTAGTTGTATTTATATATAATATGTTCTTATAATTGTTTTAATTGCATGATCATCGTGTAATAAATTATTTATGTAAAAACTTACTTATCTTGTTACAACATCTAAGCTATTATGTATGGATATTGAATTTAAAAATTTTAAAATTAAAATATAAATTGTATGTCTTTGTTGTTTAGACCTACTGTTAAGTAAATATTTGTAACCATTGACTTTTTGTCGGTGGAAGATGACATTTTTTGACGAATGTAAAGTTGTTTTAGTCAACGATTATCAGATATTTAAATCGAGACATTTGGCAAATCATACATGCCTGATCATGCGTAATATGATCAGATAATCGTGAAAGATTAATTTTTATTTTACTTTCTCTTGCCTTTATGAATCTATGAGAAGGAAAGTATTGTTTTCTTGTCAAATTTTCGAAATCAAGTTTTCACCGGATCTACACGTTTTCAGACCCCCTGAATCCAAAAAAACATGTTTTTAGTGATTGGTGTGTGTGTAGGTGAACAGAATATCTCAAGAACGAAACATCGTACGAACTTGAAACTCAAAACTTAAGTTAGGTACTACTAGAGGACCCGACACGAAAATTTTCATCAGAATCTGTCAACCGAAAGTAGCAGTTTATTCGTGTCATTTTTCACTTTTTTCCGATTTTCTCAAAAACGGCTCAAACGATTTTTTTTAAATCGCCTCATTAACTAAATTTTTTATGCTTTACAAGATAGGGTAGGTGCAATGTCTACTGAAATTCTTGGAGAGGCTGTTTTTACGTAAAAAATTGTTTTTTAAGATTTCGGCTTTATTATGCAGTTTAGCGTATAAATGTATATAATAAAAGTTGTAGAGAATTTTAAATCCTAAAACTTTAGTTTTTAACATTTTTGTATAACGCTTAGTTTAGGGGTAATTAGCGATTTTCTGTTTTTTTCACAAAAATGTGTAAAAAAATATTTTTTAAGATTTCAGCCTTTGTATGCATTTTACGACAAAAGTGCATATAATAAAAGTTTTAGAAAATTAAACGATCTAAAACTTTTATTTAAAGCATTTTTCTCTACAGAGCCTAGTTTAGCGTGGAAGAGTGATTTTTCGTATTTTTAAGCCTAACTGAGATTGATTTTTATTTTGCATCATTCACTTATGATTAAAATAAGATTGTGTTTTTTGAGGTTAGTTTTTTGTTTGTTTCTAATGTTTTATTACTATTATTAGGTTACATTGTTCATTATTTGCATTGGCAAGATAAAGTTGTGTGTGTTTCACACCAGATTTTTTAGAAAACTTTTGGTAAACCTTATGTTATTGCAATTATTGGTACATAAAGTAATTTAAAGAATATCCGGGAAAATTTTATTCATTGCGGTCCTTATCAAAATACCGCTCATTATTAAAAACTTATACCGTCATAGTACTAAAACTCTGTTAAAGAAGAATAGATATTTACTTAAAAGAACTTCTAGATGAAATTTATCCTGCTTATTAAAAATAATTTATTTTGACAATTATTACTACGTAGCTAATATATTTTAGTTGGATAATTCTTTGCTGAATATACATTTTTAATATTAACGGGAAGCCGCCTAGTGTTCTAATTCTTTGCACCCACACATGCTAAACAGTAAAGTATAAAGTATTACAATGAATAAAATATTAAATAAAAATGAGAATACCAACTTAAAGGAGTACACAAGGAAAATACTGTATAAAATACCACTTATTACTTTCTCCGCATACTCAGCAAACTCGTGAGAACATGGTATGTCATAACTTAGTTTTATAAACAAACTTAATTTTTATAAGTAGTCCTTTAAACCGGCTGTTGCTGTAACTTTATAAAATTTAGAAGAATTACAGCCCCAAAATCAAATAGAGCCTCATTCATTTAAAACCACTCTCAAAAAAGTTATAAATTTTGTAAAGAACATAGATGCATAATTTTAATAAAAACGTTACATAAATTTTAAATAGAACTAGAGATTTTGGTTTTCGTAAAATAAGACCCCAAAAACGCCATTCAAAAGGTTTTTTTAGTTACTTTGCACCCAAGCTACATAATTTTCTTTCCCAAGACCTTAAAAATGTACTGGACACCACAAGGTATAAAAAACAGTATTCATTTGGGTAATGGAAGTAAGAAGAGAACGGATAGAAAAAAACGTTTGTACCAGAAATCCTGTGAACTCGTTTACCAGTCCCATAATCTGAATATAAAACTTATTGTTTTTGTGTATTTTGAGGATAAGATTTTAGACTTACCATTGTTTATAAATTTTGTAGATTTGTAGTTGCTAAATGGCGTAAAAAAGTTAACAGAACAAAGTCGCTACACATGACATTTACTTTCAGAAGAAGAAGAAGAAGAAGAAGAAGGAGATACCTGTCTTTTTGTAACATTAAACAATGGAGTAATACCAAACACCAGTGACATCAAACACTTCGATCTACGAGTATATCTCAACCGTAGATAAAATGGGAAGACATATCAGGACGAAAAGAAAACAACTGGACATCTTTCGCAACGTGTTTTGACAATTGGGGTCGTTAAAATTTATCAGTTGGTAAATAAAGGTAACAAATCGGTTATTAAAACAATGTGGATATACAGGATTACTTTGTGAGGTACTTCCAGCGTACCAAATATTGGTATTTTGAAACGATTTTGAAGTAAGGTTGTAAAAGCCATATTTAATGCAACATGGCTTTACAACATGAATGTAAAGCCATGCTGTGGTATGCCCGAAATGAACTTATTTTTTAAGATGTAGGCCTTTCATCAGTGAAGGAAAAGTTTTTAAAATTAGTAAAAAGTGTTGTCAACGCCTGAAAGTACGTAAGTATGTAATATATTTATCTAAACTATCTAGCCTTGGACCTCTTTGATAACAATTCAAATTAATTACTTTCGTAGATTTAAGTAAACAATTTTCAATATCTAATAAGCCGTCACATATTCATTATCTAAATGTCTATAAACTCATTTAAAGTATTCACTGTCTGTAAAATACGAGGTGTAACTATTAAATAACGAGACTGACGTTGTAAAACATTTTTATTTTATTTCATACATAATCACTTATTGTCACCTTAAATATACACTCCTTCTCTGTCCCTACAACGCTCCATGCGAATTTTCCATTGTTGGAAACAGTGCTGGAAGTCATCTTCTGTCAGCTCCTTCAGGACACGTGCCGCTTTCTCTTTTACAGCTTCCACAGACTCAAATCTTGTCCCTTTTAATGCAGATTTCACCTTAGGGAACAGGTAGAAGTCACATGGGGCCAGATCTGGTGAGTAAGGTGGATGTTCTATTACTGAGATGGTGTACTTGGCTAGGAACCTCTTGACAGATAACGCGGAATGAGCTGGCGCATTGTCTTGGAGGAGAACCCATGATTTGTCCTTCCACATTTAGGAGCGTTTTTTCCTTTCTCTTTGACGTACTTTGAAAGTATCTGAAGGTAGTAATATTTATTAATTGTTTGACCTTCAGGAACCAAGTGAAGGTACACAATCCCATGGATATATAAAAAAAAACAATCATCATTGCTTTAAATTTTGACTTGCTCATTCAAGTTTTTTGGCTCTCGGTGAAGTTCGGCTCTTCCGGTGCATGGATTGGCGCTTCGTTTCTGGATCATAAGTAAAAAACCGCGTTTCATCACATGTTATTATCTTCTACCTATTTCCTAAAATGAAATCTGCATTAGAAGGGAGACGATTTGAGACAATGGAAGCTGTAAAAGAGAAAGCGGCGCGTGTCCTGAAGGAGCTGACAGGAGATGACTTCCAGCACTGTTTCCAACCATAGAAAATTTGCATGAAGCGTTGTAAGGATAGAGAAGAAGAGTATATTGAAGGTGACAATAAGTGATTATGTATAAATTAAAAATAAAATGTTTTACCCCGTGGGAGTTAGAGCTGGTCTCCTATCGGGCGCCTCCCCAGGTGGCGGATAGGGGGATGCCTCCTAGATATAGGTGGTACCGAGGAAATGAAATACTCGGGGTGGACCAAAACCAGCAACAATCATAGGAAGTCAACGGCTTAGGGCGGAAGAGCTTCCTTTGAAAGGGCTGATATAGCCTCAGTGGAAGGAAGTACAGTGGAATATATAACCCCAAGCGTCTGTACCCAGAATGGGCGGCTTGGGGGCAGCGTCTGACCCAGAATGGGCGGCTGTGCATTGAACCCTCTATAGTTTACCACTATAGTTGTAACCTGGGGCTTGCCCCACGCAGGAAAGACACATCCTTGAAAAGTTCAAATCAACCATGGAGAGTTCTTTAAGGAGAATTTCCCCGTCTGGTACTGCGGTCCAGGAAAGTTTGCCATCGGATCCGGGGGGCAAACAACTTAGAGAAGTTACCATGGGCGAATCGGAGCGTCCAAAATCAACACCAAAAAACTTGAAACCCAAGAGTTTTACAAAATTCGGCTCATTAAATGTGAATTCACTCTCAAAGGCAGGAAAACTGAAGAATTTATTTGATGTTCTTGAGAAGCAAAGAATCACAATATTAGGTCTACAGGAAATGCGGAATTCATCCCGGGAACCATATGAGTCCCAGGGATATAGAATTTACCAAGGGATCCTCGGCAAGAAAGTTATGAAAAATATGCCACAATTTGGTACAGGATTTATAGTTAAGAATTCTGTTATTGAATCAGTAAAAGACTTCAAAGCGTATTCTGACAGATTGGCCACATTAACTTTAAAAATAGCAAATAAATGTTACATAATTATCAATGCTCATGCACCGACAAATGTGAAAAACACAACGGATAAAGAATCTGTGGATAAATTTTGGGATCTCCTGGACCAGGTCATGGCTGAATGTAACAAAAACTACACAAAAATTTTGCTAGGCGACTTTAATGCTAAATTGGGAATGGAAAAGAAATTCAGAGATGTTGTAGGGAAATGGCCAGCCCATAACAGAACTACGGAGAATGGCCGAAGATTAATACAACTTTGCAGGAATCACTGTCTCATATCAAAATCAACTTGCTTCAAAAGACTGCGCAGAAAATTGAGGACATGGAAGCACCCTGACTGGAAAAGGGGAGAACATCAACTGGACCATGTATGTATGGATAAAAATACTCATAGAGAGATTTACAACGTTAGAGTCATGCGAGGACTTGAAATAGATTCAGACCATTACTTAATTGAAATCAAAATTAAAATGACTCCACTAAACAAGAAAAATCACCTTCTAAAAAAGCCAAGAAATGTTGTGACCAATCAAAATTAACTGGAAATGCAGAGTATAAAGCAAAAACAGAAAGCATCCCCAGCGATACAAAATTGGAAGATCTGGTAATAAAACTCAATGATATAGCAGCTGAAATAGCAGTAACAAATAGAAGAAAGAAACATCCTTGGTGGAGTGAGGAGTGCGATCTAGCGGTTGAAGATAGACACAAAAGTTGGTTGATCTTCCAATCCAACAAAACTGAAGTAAATAGCATTAATCTAATCAAACAAAGAAAACTCACTCAGAAAATAATCCGTAATGCTAAAAGACAATTTGAGAAAAACATTTTGAATCAGATAGAAGAAAATTTCCAGAAAAACAATTCCCGACAATACTATAAAAACTTTAAACAAAAAATATCACAATATATACCCCCAAGACTTTTGCTCCAGGATAAGGAGGGAAATCCAGCCCATAGTGCTGGAGAAAATGCCAAAATCATGGCTGAAAGTTTTCAGAAACTACTGACTTGCGAAGACCCAGAAGAACCCTTCAACATAGACACTAACACAAGGATTAAAACCAGTCTTGAAAACATTGAGCCTCCTAGTCTCGATGAAGTATTCACCGCAATAAAAGAACTGAAAAATAATAAGGCCAGTGGTGAGAACTATATAACAGCAGAAATATGGAAAAACGCCTCGAGGAAAACGCTAAAGAATCTACACAAAGAACTTGTAGAAATGTGGGAAAACGAGCAACTACCCTCAGTATGGAAAGTAGCAATCATTCATCCGATACACAAGAAAGGAGATAAAACTAATCCGGATAATTACAGGGGAATTTCTCTCCTCGACTGCACGTATAAAATTCTATCCAGAATCATCTACAATAGGATTAAAGATCAGCTGGATAAAGAGCTAGGGGAGTATCAAGGAGGGTTTAGACCATGGAGAGGCTGTCCTGACCAAATTTTAACCCTGAAATTGATAATAGATTACTTTAAAATTAGAGATAAACAGCTAGTCATGACCTTTATTGACTTCAAAAAGGCTTATGATTGTATACACAGGGAATCCCTACTGAAAATATTGAGGAACTTTGGCTTACACCCTAAATTGGTTAAAATGATTGAATTAACCCTGACTGAAACAAAATCGAAAGTAAAATTCAGGAGTGAAATATCGGGGCCATTCGAAGTTAAAACAGGACTGAGGCAGGGGGATGGACTATCCCCACTTCTCTTCAACTGCACATTGGAGTATATTATGCGCCAGTGGAACAAGGAAAATAAAGCTTATATCAAAGTTGGAAGAGAGATAAAAGTTAACTGCCTCGGTTTTGCCGACGATTTAGCACTATTATCCAAAAGCATAGAAGAAGCCAGGACACAGGTTGAAACTATAGAGAAATACGCTGGGAAAATAGGACTAAAAATATCTTATGAAAAAACAAAAATAATGGTTCGAGATCCCCTGTGTGTAGACAACGTCAAAATTAACAATCAAAACGTGGAATTAGTTAGAAGTTTCAAATACCTGGGTGAAACAATAACGCACAACATTAAAGAAAAAATTAACTGGAAGGAAAGAACAAATAAATTAATCAAATCCGCCATAACCACTAGGAATATTTACAATAAGAAATGTATGTCCATCAACACAAAATTAAGACACTACAATACCGTGATACTTCCTGAAGTCCTGTATGCGAGTGAAACCCTGTTTGGTCCAACAAGAATAGGCGAAAAGGACAAAATCGAGAAAGTGGAGAGGCAAATAGCAAGAAGGTGTATTGGAAAATGGTCCCTTCAAGATGGTAGTTTCTATATTGTACCAAACAAGGAAGTATATGAAACAATTGAGCCTTTAACCAGTATCATCAGGAAAAAAAGGATATCCTTCCTGGGACATATATTGAGAATGGAGGATACAAGATTACTAAGAAGGATGACTGAGTTTTTCTGGCAAAAGAAGATGACACCAAACTGGATAAAGGAAGTCAAAAAGGATATGGAGGAACTAAACATCACAATAGCTGACCTCAAAACTAAGTCAGGGAGCTACAGGACATACAAACAGCGATCGGTTAAATTTAGGGAACAAATGAGGGTCAGGAAAGCCATGGTGATTTCGGACGCTGAGAGACTGAGAAGATCCGAAACATTGAAGAATTATTGGCGAAGAAGAGGAGAAGTACGGGAGCGACAACTGCGGGGGCGTTTTGGTGGAACATCTGAAAGAGCTAGACATTGAAAGATTGAACTTAAGTGGTCCTTTGTGGCCGTAAAATAATAAAAAAAAAAAAATGTTTTACGTCAGTCTCGTTATTTAATAGCCACACCTCGTATGTTGTAAAATAATTATTTTGTATATTTTGTTTTGTTGTTTTTGTTGTTGTTTAGTCCTTTGATAACGTTTAAGTTGTTCTCAGTGGATTAGTAAGTAATATTACTCATTAGTTTTAGATATAGCTGAATAATATCTGTATTGATTCATATTATTTGTATCTAATTAATAAATTAGCAATCTTTGTAGTTCCATTAGTAGCTCATTAAACGTTACTAACATGTAATTTTAATTACATTTTACACTAAATTGAACTAAATAATCGTCGTAGATGCTTATTAAGTCATAATTAAATTTCTATTTCGTTTACCACTTTTAAGTTTAAAAATTGACTTTGTACATCGCTTTGCTGAAACCACTGTTGACGTACGGAATATAAATATTTGGCTTTGTTACACGAACAAATTTAAATATGATACAAGTGTTCCAATCTAGATACTTAAGGCTCAGACCCTGGTTTGTCAGAAACGACACCCTCCATTTTACTTTACATTCTCTAAGAAAAAAAGTCAGAAGACACCTTTATAAAAGATCCTTTCATAAACTACAATATCATTCAAATTACCTCGCTCCATAGTAGGTAATTCAAAATTTTCACTACCAATAGAGCCCCTCTTCCACGCCTAATTACTTTCATTAATTCCATGATTGTGGTATAATGATATAGTTTTAGATTAAAAATTAATTACAAGAAAATTGAACTACGCTTGAGCATGAGAAACCACAGTTGTGTAAGTTCATTCTTAATAATCTATTAAAAAATAAAGGACCTCTTTAAATAAGAGAGTAAGGGGGTTTTTTACATGAAATCTATAAAAATAGTAAATGGACAGACTTTGGGTTCCTTACATAAAAAATAATGTAAAAATTTCCAATAAATATATAAGTAAAAAATACTTTTTTTTCTATCCTTTTTCTTTATACTAAAAAATTATCTTAAAAATTGTTAAAGATATTTTAATGAATTTCGGTAAAACAGATTTGTATGCTTTTAAAAAACTGTGACTTTCTAAACAAGAGTTGAATAATTTTTCCCACAAATAATATTTTTTAGTCGTAGTCACAAGCATACACTTGTATTTATTTTCTGTGTTGTATTAAAACGGAAGCCATTATATCTCATAATCTCAGTTCTTTTTAGAGTACCAGGTACCAGGTTTTTAGTACCAGGTACTAAAAGTTGTATGACTAGTTAATAAGTAGTTAATAACTGCGAGTGACGTTGAGATTTATAATTATTTTATTAATAATAATTTAACTAAAAGATTGCCGTAAATTATACAGCCGGAAGGTAACAATTTTTTGATACTGTCAGAGTATTATAATCCTTATGATACTTCTACTGAAGCAGGTTAAATTGTTGCACTTTACGTGTAAGTTTTAAGAAAACATGTACTATCTATATATTTTCTACTCTATTACATAATTTGAGTGATGTGACGAGCACCATAGGTATTGATACTGCGGCGCTTCTACACCATGAAGTATGTAGACAGATTTCGCTCTAAGAATCTTCTAACCCTGGTATACCGAAGACGGATGGATTAGACCGAAACGTTTAAAATATGAAATGGATTCCACTAAACTCTTTACTGTTTATCAAGGAATTTCAACAACAGGAATCGGAATCACTCAACTGTAATGCTGAAGGACAGCTTTAAAACAATCAAGAAACCGAATTTATTCTGACTGCTTTTGGTCAATTCTTAGAATAAACTTCTTGATGATGTTGTCAGCCTATATATAAATGTAGTACACGTACCTATTTATCTTTATGTATTTAATTTTTTTGTGTTCAATCCTAAACATTTTTGATCTTGAAAAAAAAACAGTTAACAAATCATACACCCTAACTAGTTCTGTAATATATTTCAACATAAGCAGTAAATTAAGAAGAAATCTTTTTTTAACTAAATTTACGATCTGCACTTCGTAAAAAAAAATGAATTGACATTAAAAGGTGTTGTTGTTTAGGTCATCAGCCAAAAGGCTGGTTTGAACCTGTAGAGGTTTTACTAAGTAAAACGAGGAGTGAAGTGGTTTACCATGCCTTCCTCACTGAGTGGAAAAGTACGCTAATCAGTATTCCGGGCTCTCTGAAAAGCACATATTTTCCACTTTGCAAATGACACCTTTACTTCAATCACCACAGGGTCTGGGTGTATAATGAAATTCATTACTTTTAGAGGAGATAACTCTGATTAGTGTCTTTTACACCTCTGCCTCTTCTGTTCTTAAATGATTCAGTCATTTAATTGGCTGAACATTTGATAAGAAACAGGACTATTTATTTTAGCTCTGCAATTAACAGATTGAATGTAAATAATTTGACACTCCACCTGTCTATTATGGGCGAATTAAAAGGTACTATTGTAGAACCTTATAGAAAAACTGTTAATAAAATTGGTATAGTTGGTTATTTATCAAAGATATATTGAATTTTGGAAAAGTAAGAATCTAAGTTACTGTAAAGATGGATCGATTGAATGCTTCCATTTTATCCTTAGTGTTACAACACTGTTATCCATTAAACTGATGGGCAGTGAATATTTTAAATATTTTGTCCGTTAAAAACTGGCTTAAAAGGCTAACCATTAATTTTATTTTCATAGTATCTTAAAACTAAATAGCTACCTACTTAAATGTTATAGTCTATCCATCAATGTCAAAATAACTTATTCACTGAATTGCTTTTAACACAATCATCATGAGTACTAAGTCTTAAGCCAAATAATCCTTCTAAGAATATTTCTTCCCGAGATAATAAATTTTTTCAGTATTGATGTAACCATGCAGAAGAGCTTTATGTTTAGAAGAACATCTTCTTATCTGGACTCAAAGGGATATTGAAATGTCTGTGTAGATCACCATTCTTAACAGACCAAGAAGTATAAATCTTGAGTATTTTATTCTGGAAAGTTTGTGTAGTTCTTGATTGACTTTCTCTGAAACAACTCTACAGTTGTTTTTCTTAAATTCAGAAGGGTTTTAAAATTGTATTCTGAATGTTATTATTTATGGCGGGGAAGAAGTTGAAACAGATATAACAATAACTAATATAATTTTCTGTATAAATATAACACTCAACTCAGTTCTTTCTATTCTTCTTATATGCACCTTCCATTTCAGCTTTGGTTATCAATTCATTTCTAAAAGAGGAAAAGTAGACATATTTTCAATTTAATTTTATAACAAATTCAAAACACGCTTCTACCAACTGAAGCTCTTACTCGATAGACGTTCTAAATCATGCCACATAAATCAAAAATCTTCAAGACAATCATAAGGCCAATCTGGGTATATGGAGTTCAACTTTGGGGATCTGTTAAACCTTTACACATGAAATGTCTACAAGCGATTCAAAACAAGATTCTGCGAGCGATAACGCAATGCCGCTTTTACTTCACAAACTTAATGGTGTGCAAAGACTAACAAATCTCATCCGCCGCGAAACAAGATGATGCAACATAAAACATAACATGACGTCGGGAAATACAAGACAATGTACGATAAATTTGAATTACATGACAGCCCTTTCGTACAAAACATGTAGCCTGGTGTAGCCTACACTATGGCGATACCGGGTATTTAGCACAGACGTTTAAAACGCCTCTGGCCAAGAGATCTTCTTGGCCAATTATTGTTGGACTGTAGTGATGACTACAAGCTCCAGCAAGTAATTAAAGTTTTGGAATCTTTAGCGTCATATTTAGAAATTGTTACAATATTGTAATAGCAAATACTAACTGTCCAATAAAAATGCGGCAATAAAACGTTTTATTCAATTTCATTTTCCATAATTAAAACATTATTAAACAAAGTGAATAATAATCTAAAAAAAATTCTTGATTGAATTAGCAAAAGATATATAAACAGAAAAATTACTAAACGATTTTTTAGAATTATTTGATATATATAGTTTAAATAAATAACAGAAAAGATATGTACACCTAACAAAATATTTAAAAATAAGAATATCATTGAAATTAGTTATTGGTTTAGCATCTTACAGTCGTTCCTAAGAAATATTTTCAACATTTTCTACGTACGGATTAAAAGTACAAATAGTACATGCATAACGGTTCACGCCAATGTTTATTATTTTTACAGACATGAGAAATCGTTTAAATTAAAAGCAAATGGTTAAATCAACCTGCGTTCTTTCACGTGTCGGTTAAACGTGTTGATAATTGACGTGGGAAAGGTCAATTTATCAAATTATCCAACAACGTTGAAGGCACGCAAATTTGCATTGGCTCTGTATACATTTAAACTGACTGTTTTCAATTGAGGGACCACATGGACTAAACCGTATGCAAATAGTAGAAGTTTTCAATTAAGGAAGTAATCTTTTTCTTGACAGTAACTCTTGTGGTAAGAAGTTTCTGTGATGACTATTAGCTGTTACAAATTGTAATGAAATAAATGCAATGTGTATATATTCAACTTGAAAAATCACGCTTCAGAAAATCACTTGTATGAGAATCAAAGGGAACCTTAAAACAGAAAATCCTAATAAGTATTTTAATTAACTTCGTCAAATATGCTTGTCAATTTCTTTAATAACTATATAAATTTCTTTAATAACTACTCCAGAAAAGAATTAGTGGTAGATAATACTGTCAAAAATAGTTGTGTTTTTGTTAAAGAGTATACTGGAAAAAAAGGTTTTGGAGTTCCGTCACAAAATAACAAGATAAGTCGTTGTTACGAGAGACTGCGTCACCTAAGTTACCTAAATAAAAACTAAAAATTTTCTCTTACTTTTTTTGTAGAGATCCTATGGATTTATTTGCTTTTTTAATTCCACAGCCCGTCATATTATGTCTTCCCAGTTGACATTCCTGAAATTCCTTGCTACCATAGCACCTTGGTATGGTTACTCCCTGTACCCATGTTTTCCAAAGGCGTCTTCTTCTACTTTCTGGACAGTAAAGAAAAACTCTTTAGGACCTTCTGTCCCATGCGTTTATTTGGATATGCTCTTACTATAACAATTGTCTGGTATTTATTCCGTCTATTTTGGTACTCTGAAAACCTGCCCATTGCTATATTTATTAATTCTTCATATACTCCACACTACAAAACCTGCACGACCTTTTAACAAAAACTGAAAAGGGTGCAACTAGTTTATCTTATCTAAGGCTTCTTGCCTTCGTTAACTCCTATGACTTATTTGCTAGTACTCAGCACGGTATGTAGTTACAGTAGACCTGCCCTATGTAGATAACTAACTTTTTAAGTTTCATCTTTACATAAACTAGAAGAGCATTAAATCATTAAAGAAGTGCTTTAACCCTGATACTCAATTCCTCAGACTTTTTATACATTCGACTCTTATGCACACAAAGACTAATGCAGATGGTTAAGTGTGATAGATAAAACAATGATCTGACCGGAAATCGAACTAAGGACCGCTGGTATAAAAACCAGTTGCTCGACTTGCCACTTCACCAACGGGCCGTACTCGGACGAAAAAAACAAAAATTAAATACACAAAATTAAGTCTACACCCTTAATTTTTATATGTTTGAGTGTTTTTTAATATCGGTCAATTACGTGGATTGAGTAATTTGATCTACAAAGACCTTGTTTAGACCGCTGTGGAAGGTAAATTATACATTTATTTGGGGACAGCGGTTCAAAAGGATGTAGATTAATTTCGAAATGTCACTCTTTGCAGATCGAAGAATTGGATTCCGTAAAGGTTCAATATGTTTTTATACATTTTGAATTCCATCACCTAATTTAGAAATTCGCGTCAATTCAATAAGAAACTTAAAATTTTAAGACGATTTTAGTTCCAGATGTAGGCAATTTAATTTTTTTTGTTCCAAAAAACTATTTAAACAAAAATAGCAAAAATAAATAAATAAAAGAATAAAATCTTAAAAAATCCTGTGAAAAAGTATGCAAAATTAATAACGATATTAAAATACAATTTTTATTACATAATAGAATTACTTAAGTTCAATGTTTAATTAATTAAATAAAATAGCAATAG
This sequence comes from Catonia carolina, assembly GCA_035578175.1. Classification (NCBI taxonomy): domain Eukaryota; kingdom Metazoa; phylum Arthropoda; class Insecta; order Hemiptera; family Achilidae; genus Catonia; species Catonia carolina. The sequence goes on from JAQMRL010000011.1 coordinate 19,904,173, forward strand.
ATTAAAATTTAAATCGATAAATAAAATAAATAGATATTTGAAAAATAAATGCTGGGAGGGAGTTTCAATAATCCCCACCACAGGTGGTATAAAGCCCCTGTAACAAGGTCAAACAACACATTATATGATTCAAGTTCACGGTGACGGAAGATGGAAGATGTCCTCTTCGACACCATCTCTGGTCAGTAAAGATATAACTACTTTCCTTTTTTACTTACTGTAATAAAATATCTGTGCTTTACTTTGCTAATATACATTACCCCTACCTAACTTAAATCGGATTCAGATATCCATAACAATCTTCATTACGTTTAAACAAAACAAAAACACATTTTATCGTTGCAACAAAACATTAATAACTCTCAGCGTTTTAAATATTTTAGATTATTTTCAATGCATAAAATTCTTTTAGTTCCATTAGTTGTATTTAATTCTTCTTCTTCTTTACTAATCTTAAACTGTATTTATTTGTATAATCTCATTAATTCATATGAAAGGTTTTTAATTTAATAATCTATATTTTTTTAGAGTTACTGCATGAATCATTGATTTATTTTAATATATATTTATCACTTAATTTTTAATAATTTTGGGCCTTTCATAGAGCATGCTAAGTTATTTTAAACTTCTTTGGAAGGATTTTTAGTAGTTTATATTCTCAACGATATAGTGATGTGAGTTTTCTATAGGATATTCTATCCATCCACTCTTCAGATTTTGAACATTATGGAAATCCTTAAAGTTCACGTGTATTTAATAATTTAGTATTGATTTACTTAACGTAATAATCTATTATTAAAACATGGTTTGCTCATGTGTAATTTATTGTTTTATAATAACAGACTTTTCAAGATCCATCTTGACATATATTAATTGTTATTTAGTAGACAATACATGTATATAATTAACATTTTTTCTAACACAATTTCATAACTTTTCATCAAATAATAGAAGTGTTTATTTCATTAATTATAAACATATGATAATATGTAAAATAAGAAATACCCCAAAATAGTTTACAGAGAGTTGAACATATTATTTTCCTATTACCTAAGTTTAAGAAACTTGTTATGTTAAAATTTAGGGGCTTATGTACTACTGTTTTTATAAAATTGAGATAAGTTTACGTTTTATACTATGATAAAGTTATGTTAAGTTTGTATAAAGATTTAGTTATGTTGAATAGATCTTATGTTGACTCTCATCATGCGGTCCTGGATTCGAATCCCACTTAGGCATGACATATTTTCATACGTTACAAAAAATAATTTCATCCTCCACTGTACAAAGTTACACCCCAACGTCGTCGCTAATGACCGTTGCAGTTGATGCGACGTTAAATAAATAAATAAATAAAATTGTGATTGTTTTTCTTCAACAATATATTTGTATTAAAAATTTCATTCTGGAGTAGTTGTGTGTAAGAAAATTCTAGAATGAAAAGTTTTTAAAAACCACTAACTTTTCTAGCATATTACTTAGATATTTTTAATGGAGACTTGTAAATTGATTAGTAATTAACATTTTGCTCAAGGTATGATACGTGTAATAAAAGATTAAGTGCAATTATATGTAAATCTAAATTTATTGATTTTTTTAAAACAAAAGTTAGTAACTTGGGTCTAAAATAGTTGACATTTGGGAGAAGGGGGCTACAGTAAAACATTTCCCTGTAAGAACTATGAGTGTTTTTCCTAGCTTATTAACATTTTACTTTAAATCAAGAGATCTCTACTCCATTTCCGGTGTTGTATGCTAATAAATTTGGATTTCTGATAAATGGGGTTAAATTTGGTAATTTTAACAACCTCTTTAGGAAATTGTATAGTTTTGTGATAAAACTATCAAGTTTAGAAAGAAAAACAAAGATATATTGCTACTATAAAATAGATATTTGTTTACACCAGAAGTAAAACAAAAAAATTAAAAAAAAGTTTCATACTTCATGCGTCTTGAATCCAATAAGAAGGAAAGAGGTTTTGTTCTTAATAATGTATTAATTGGATTAAAGAACTTGGTATTTTTTATAATCCGTGTGAATTTATAAGTTATTTAATTAAAAAACGAAATCCATTTATTATGGAATAAATTAATTAAAATATTAAATTATTTAAAAATTTACTACTCATTTGTATGAAAATTCCGCGGTGACAAGTCAATTAAGTCAATAAGAAGTTTATAAAATAGGCCTAAATTCTTTCCGTAAGTCGTTCCGGTCAGGTTTTATTAATATTAATAAAAAATTGTTTAATACAAGTTTCTGATTGCAAGGAAAAATAAATATTTAATTGTACAACAGGAAATATAGGGAAATATAAATGTCAAATATTTTGGTATTATTTTGAGTAAATTTTTACTTTCGTCTGCAACAAAATTTACTTTCTTTAAAAAATTGAAATTATTCAATTAATACTTACTTAAAATTTAAATTACTTAATTAACATGTCATTATTTTCAAGTTTGAGAAGTAGTTATTGAGAGTAACATGCTTTTCCTTATTGTAATTATGGAGTATTTCTACTCCAGACTGAAATGAAGAGAGGTTTTGGTAAACATTTGGAATATTTTAAAAGTATATCGAGTAAAAATAATTTATCAACCGTATTATTTTGATAACTTAAATAAAATTGAACAATTTTTAAATCCCTAGTGGGTGTAGTTAGCAATCTGTTTTATTTAAGAAAAGTAAGAAACCCCATTAACCCAGTGAGATGAGGATGTTGTGTATGACATGTAAATTAAGTAAAAGAGTCTTTTACAGGCTCAGGTCGGCCATTCCAGACGGAATATGGTTAATTAAATCCCAACCATCAAAATTCAACGTTAACCATTGTCTAGTATTCAAATCTGCACAAAAGTTATTACCTTCATTAGAATTTGAGCCACGGAACCTTCGTCTCCAAAAATCAGCTGTCAAAGAGCTAACTTTTGGTGAAGATTTTTACCACTTGATCAACCTGGTGGGTTTTTTTTATTAGATACATTCCGGTCTGAATCTTAAATATCGATCTTTTATAAATACGTATTCTCAACATCGGTCTTTTATTAGATACATTTTCTTAGTACATTCTGGCGTGGCAGGTTATATTTTTAATATTTTCATATTTAAGATATTTCTTAAAGTATTAAAATTTAAGGTATTCGCCTAGAATCACGGCTTACCAAATGGCGGATCAAAGTCAACACTACAAAAACGTATCACGTTATATTTACCCTTGCGTAAATAGCGAGTTTGTCCTCCTTTGTATCTTTATGACACTCAACTTCACACTTCTCTATCTATCCGTTATTTAGGTTTATATCTAGATAAGAGACTCACGTGAAAAGTGCACCTGGATAAAACGAGCAAGGCACTCCGGGACAGGTTAAAACAGTTGTACAGACTTTCACGCAAATCCAAGTTACCAACTACATCTAAATTAACCATTTACAGCTCCTACCTTCGACTAATATGGAGCTATGCCAGTCAGCTTTACTGTTGTGCAAAACCATCGGCATTAGCAAAAATTCAGCGTTTCCGATCAAAGCTTTTACGGAGGATAGTTAACGCTCCTATTATGTAACCAATAAAACGCTTCACTCAAACCTAAACGTACCCTACATAAATGACGTTTTCTTAAAACTCTATACAAAATTTAGGAAGAAACTCGTGAACCACCGTAACCCATTGATTTCAAATCTGGCTACGCAGACTCTCCCAAACAATCCAATAAGAAATATAAAACGGCGATGAAGCCGGGACCTCATCAATTAACGTAGCACTGTAATTGACTATCCATTACAGTGTTCTAAATGCTGCACTTAATGCTACACTTATCTATTCACGTCGGAGTTCTGTCACTGGACTGTGTCTTCACTCACGTTTATTTACCATGTTAATTTTTTCCAAATTTTGTGTTATCACATTCACTGATTGTTTCCAACAGGTTGTGAATTTCCTAAATAGAGAAAAAAAGAAGATATTCCTTAAAATTTGTAATGTGTTATTAGATAAATATTTCGGAACGTTAGCCTTATACTTCTTTTGGATCATTATTTATTTATTTTTTGCCTTCATTTAGTAACAACTACATTTGAATATTTATGCAACCAGCAGTAAATTATACATGATGTACGTTTTCGATGTCCTGTTTTCGTCTTGATTGAGGAATTCACCCAGTGTCAAAACCTGGTTGCAGTTTTATATAAGATATGTATTGCAGCATCTTCTATCTCCTTTGTAGATTTTATGGTAGGTGTGTCAATGCTTGCATATCCGAATTCGTGTGATTTATTAACTTTAATAAATTGATTTATTTACTTCGTTTGATTATTAACTTAGTTTGATTTATTAACTTCGTGTGTATAATTTGTCAATGGTTGAGAATACTGTGTCTAAGTTGAGGATTTTGTATTATAGATTTTCGTACATGAAAAGGAATACATGTGATTGAACGTTAAAATTTTGTTTTGAAAAGTTTGTATAAAAATATTATAACGATAGGAAATTCCGTAGGCCTACTGCATAAGTAACCATATCAATTTAAATTTATATCATTTTAATATCTTAAGTAAAAAGCCAGTAATAATTATGTAAAAGCTGCAGTTTTGTCTTATTTCCTTACCATAACTTTTTAACTAAGAACATTAAAAAACGAAAACAAATCTTTTTGATACTAAATTATTAGTGACAGTTGAGGCTTTTTAAAGGAACTGCAGATAAATAAAAATATAAAATTTTATATTGTTGTTACACTAAGATAAAAATTGATGGGTGAACGATTTCGTTTTGGATACAGGATCAAGGTGTTTAACCATTCAGTTCAAATGAAAAATATGTCAACTTTGGCGATTGTAGATATCTGCATCACTTATTAATTCATGAGTTTTTGAACCTATTTATAATTTTATGTAGGTTAATGTTAATGTACTAATTACTACAAATTCTTATTAAAAATTAAATATACTTTGTGCTTATCTTGATTTTGTATCTGGAGAATCAGTTATCATTTTCTATTAACTTACTACTTATACTTTATAACTAAGCAACAAATTGGAAGTAATTTTTTTCTTGATGTGTTTTATTATGTGTATATATTTTTTTCAATAACTAATTTTTCTAAATGCCAATCTGATATTTCTTAGATGATTACACCAGTTATGTGGTAATCTTAATAATAAGCTATAAAACTTATTGTACTACAATTCTTAATGCGACAGTATTCAAGGAAGAAAAATAAATACTGATAAATAGTAATAAATTCCAATAGAAAGTTGTATTTATGGCGTTTAAATAAGTGTTATTAAATATTTCTTTTATTACATTTTGAACGACTTACGGAAGAAAAATAATCTCGAGTATTTTGTTTTTTTTTTATCGAAACTGAAAGTTTTTTCTTTAGTATTAACGTTTTAGTTAAAATGGCTTCCACTTTCATTTCTCCTTACAGTCGTTAAAATATTTTATTCGATTTAGATATGTTACTGTATTATGTTGAGGCCTATTAATCCAAGTATATGTGCGTTTGTGTGCAGTTAATTCAATTGCTTTCACTAGGTTAACATAGGAAAGGAAATGTTACAATTAGGAGTATTTACAATTACTAATGATCATTAATGGGGTCTTTTTAATTGTAATATTAAACTAACTAAAAGTTAGTTACATGGTTGACTAATTGAAAAGAATAATTAGTTTAAAGTCCTATTTACTTTACAAAAATTAAAAATAAGTGAACTCGTTTATTGAATATAACATTTCCGGTACCGTCCCTGTCTGTATTAAAATAAGTTATAATTATTTTTGTAAGTAAAATAATTTTATTTAATTTAAATTTATTAATGTATAATTGATAAAACAATTAATTATTTGTACTTTGATTATTTGTTCATCGTGTAAACTAGTCTCAACCCCCTAATTACATTAAAATAGATGTGCCCTTTGAATTATTTTTAGATTTTACTTTAAAAATTCTAATACTGATTTTCAGAATTTCAGCTCTTTTAAAAGTTGTAAAAATAATATTTGTTGCTTAGGGTAGGTCCTTCCTTTCTACGACTTTGATAGTAGTCTATATATGCCAATTTTCAAAACTGTAGCTTTTTGGAAAGGTATAAAAGTATATAAATAGGGTTAGGACTGTCAATTATGTTTTACTCCTTACGCGCAAGTGGTCGAAATGGGAATGGTTTAGTTTATCTGTTCAACCCAGAAGAAACAAATGTATCAAATTTTAGTTTCTATTTGATTGGAAATTAAAGAATTAATGATGAATAATTTAGTTGAATTCAGATGAATGAGGACTTTGCCGTAAAAATTATATAATTAACTGATAATAAAAAGTCTCTAATAAAACTCTAAATGATCGAGTTTATTGTACGGAACATTTTAAAGCCTTCAAATGTAAGTATCAATAGGCCTAGGGTAGATGTATTTGAGTTTTGTTTTTGCATCCTAAATACAGCGCTAAAGGGAACCGACGAGGTGCCTGAGATTTTTTTAACAGCAACGAAAACTTTTTAATATTGTCAAAGCCAAAAAATTGGTGCAATCGGAACATGTTATTCAAGGTGACTATTATACTCCATATAATATTGAAGAATAAAACTAAGTGTCAACGAGGTTTTGGCAGTCGAACGGTTCCTGATGAATAACAAAAGGATTTGAACGGGATGGTCTGTGCTGAGTTGTTTCTTACGATGAGAAATAATGTAGAGTAAACCAGGTTGTTTGCCAACTTTTGAGTAACTTAACAATTAAAATAACGTAGATGAAGAATAAAACATCACAATCGATCATAAAAAATGTCTCTATTTACATCCAAAACACGAGGAAACAGTGAAATGAATTTTGAGGAATAAGAAGTTGGAGACTGGGTAGAAAAATTTGATGAATGGTATTAAGATACCTTCTCAAAGTGCTAAAGTTAGGAAAATTTTGAAAGTGAAACTTAAGAAATTGAAACATTTTAAATACGACCAATTGCACCTAAAAAGTAACAAGGAGTATTGACTTTACATAAATATGTCTATAGCCTACCTTTTAAATGAGATACATTTTTTAAATTCAGTATGTAGCCTATATTTATTTAAAAATAATATTAATTTTTATTCGAAAACGATCAGCTGATCAGCTGGTGTCGACATAGTGAATAACATTCATAAATTTATTTTCTGATTTTCTGTGAAAAACCATCGAAAATTAATTAATTAATTAATTTCACAAGAAAAAAAAAGACTTTATTCTTATTGGGAAAGAGAAGTTTATTTTAAAATACGGTGAAGATAGAATATCAGACACGGAAATTGTGCATATGTGTGAGGTTATGTTTGTGTTTCTGTTTACATTGATTTTTTGTAAGTATTTTTCATAAACTATTGTTATATGTATAATAATCCTCCCTGTTTCCATTGACTATGGAGCAGGGAGTTATGGACAATCTCTTCAATCACGAAGAGAACTTGAAGGTGATCAACGCTCACCTAGATGTCGCACCTGAGACAACTGGTACGCAGAAAATGGCATGGACTAAGGTCATGTCTAGTAAAAAACGTCCGTTGGATACGGAAAAGAGTTCCGCTGACTCGGAATTGCCTCCTTCTAAGTTTCGAGTCCCAACAACAAATAAATACGGACCTTTAGAATCGTTACAAGAAGACTCTTGCAAGCCTCCACCAATTTATTTAAAAAACGTAGAACTGCGCGACTACAAAAACTTAATGTCTCAGTTGAAGAGTACAGTAACTGGTGATTTTGAATTTCAAGCGACCAACAACGACGGGGTAACCATTTACCCAAAAACATCCGAAACGTACCGTACTCTTGTACACCGATTAAGAGAATTGGGACGCAATTTTCATTCATATCAGCTACCCAACGAAAAAGCATACAGAGTCGTAATACGTCATTTGCATCCTAGTATCGATCCGTGTGAGATCAAGGATTCTCTGGAACAACTGTCTTTTAAGGTAAGAAACGTTGTCAATGTTTTACAGGCTGGTACAAGAGTGCCCTTACCATTATTTTTCGTTGATCTTGAGCCTGACAAAGATAACGAAAAAATCTTTAATGTTAAATCCTTGTTAAGCACACGCATTAAGGTTGAAGAGCCAAAAAAGAAAAGTGACGTAGTTCAGTGCAAAAGATGTCTACGATTTGGACACACCCGCTCGTACTGTAATCATCCGTTCAGATGTGCACGCTGCAGCAACTCTCATCCAACTGCTGATTGTCCAAGAGGTGCCAATGAACCCCGAGTCTGCGTTCTTTGCAAAGGCAATCATTCGTCCACGTACAAAGGATGTCAAACATATAAAGAACTGAGAGATAAAAGAAATTTTAATTTTGGTAAATATTCTGTTAATAAATCTCATGTAATGTTGGAGCCTCCAGTCACTGTTGCAGTCCCCGTGAGTACCTCGGTAAAGTCAAATCATACACAGTCCACTCATACTCACACCGTCCCCCTTTCTCGTGACCCGAGATTGAATTCACGGTCATACGCTCAGATGGCTGCTCCTTCCCTTCGGCAGCAGCCATCTCATACTCGGTCATCTCAGTTATTCCAGCCCTCTCAGCAGCCATCTCAGCCTTCCATGACATTCTCAACTCTTTCATCAACAGATCCCTTAACGACTCAGAATCCTTATGATCATTTTACAGCCACTCTTAACACATTTTTTACACGCTTTCAGGACCTTTTGACACCTCTCATTACTACGCTTAATATGGTCGTTAACAAGTTGCTAAGTCATATCAATGACTGAAACCAGCAGGTCCCTCGTTGTTGCTCTCTGGAACTCAGCAGGTCTTGTACGTCATGTTCACGAACTCAAACAATTTTTACATGACAATCGGGTAGACATTGCACTTATTACAGAGACACACTTTAAGGACACAACACACTGCAATATCACTGGTTACACACTATATCGAAGTACACATCCAGATGGAACTAGCCATGCAGGGTCGGCTATTTTTGTTCGTAATAGTATTAGTCATAATTCGTTCCCTCCGTACAGAAAATCGTACATTCAGGCTACCACGGTAGAAGTATCTTTAATCACTCATTCCCTTACCCTTTCTTCTGTGTACTGCCCGCCTAATCATAATATATCGCGCGAACAATTTACACATTTCTTCAATTATCTAGGAAAAAATTTCATTGCAGGTGGTGACTTTAATTCAAAACATCAACAGTTTGGATGCCGAGTTACAAACCCGCGGGGAAAAACTTTATATGATGTTTTAACTCACGAAAAATATTTTTACTATGCCCCTGCAGAACCCACTTACTATCCCCACAATAATCGTTGCCTCCCAGATATTCTAGATTTCTTTGTATCGTCTAAGTTCTTCCCCTACTACGAACTTGAAACTCTTCCTGATCTATCATCTGATCACACACCCGTAATAATTACGTTAAACTCTGAACCAACCAAATTAAAGTACAGGCATTCCCTAACATCTGGTAAAATAGACTGGAATAAGTACCAACGTATATTGTCAGAAACAACAAACCTGGGAATTTCTCTCAAAACCCCCAGTGAAATCGAGCGTGGAGTGGAAATCTTCACAAAGAATCTACAAAGCGCAGCTTGGGACAGTTGCGAAGGAGAGAACGTGGAATTTAAACAGATACCTAACGTTCCTTTTTACATCCGTCGAATGATAGTTGCTAAGCGCCGATGTCGTCGTTTATGGCAGAGAAACAGATACCCCAGCGTTAAAGCAGAACTTAATAGGCTAAATCGTCATTTACAGGTTGTCCTTTCGCGTTACAGAGCAGATAGATTTATGGCTTTCACTGAGACACTCTCTACTCAAAACAAAACACTTTGGCACACGACAAGACGAATTCTTAACTATAACAATCCTTCATTTAGTCTACAACGACCTGATGGTTCTTGGGCGACTACCAATAAAGAGAAAGCAGAAATGCTTGCTCAGCACTTGCATAACACATTCCAACCACACAACCTACAACACAAAGATCATCCGAACATAGAAAATTTCCTTAATGCTCCTCTGCAACTTAGCCTTCCCCCAAAGCCTGTTTCCCCCGGGGAACTCGTCCGAGCAATTCACGATCTGCCATTAGGCAAAGCCCCGGGATATGATCTTATTACTTCAATACTTTTGCGCCATCTTCCTAGGAAATCCATCATACTCTTAACTCACATCTTCAATTCCATTCTCCGAGTCACTCACTTCCCTATTCAGTGGAAGTACTCTATCATAATTCTCTTCTTAAAACCAGACAAACCACCTCACCAACTAACTTCTTACAGGCCAATTAGCTTACTCTCTATTCTGTCCAAACTATTTGAGAAACTCCTTCTACCGCGCCTAGTACCGTTTATCGATGCTTCAAACACAATTCCTGATCATCAGTTCGGATTTCGTTCATCTCATTCCACGCTTCAGCAATGTCACCGACTAACTGATATAATCTCTTCAGCTCTTGAAAACAGACAATATTGTTCAGCCGTGTTTCTTGATGTATCTCAAGCGTTTGATCGGGTCTGGCATGATGGACTCCTATACAAATTAAAACTAATACTTCCAGATAGCCTGTATCTAGTAATAAAATCGTTTCTAGTGGAACGTTACTTTAGAGTAAAACAAGGTGACGAACTTTCTGGAATGTACGAAGTCAATGCTGGTGTACCACAAGGAAGCGTACTTGCACCAAGGCTGTTTTCTGTAAGCACCAGTGACATACCAAATTGTATCTATACCACTATGGCTATGTTTGCTGATGATATGGCAGTTCTTGCGGTTGATGCCGATCCTGTTATTGCAACTCAAAAGACACAAGACCATTTACACCAGATAGAGTCGTGGCTTAAACTTTGGAAAATTAAAATTAATGAAAACAAATCGCAACAAATGACGTTTACTCTTAGAAGACAAAACTGCCCAACCGTTTACATTAATAATATTCCGCTACCTCACACTACTCAAACACGCTACTTAGGCTTACACTTGGACAGAAAACTTACATGGAACGCACATGTTACACACACACGCCACAAACTCAAAACACGCTTCTATCAACTAAAACGCTTACTCGATAGACGTTCTAAATTAAATATGTCACACAAATTAACAATCTACAAGACAATCTTAAGACCAATCTGGACATATGGAGTTCAACTTTGGGGATCTGCTAAACCCTCACACACGAAACGTATACAAGCGATTCAGAACAAGATTCTACGAACGATAACGCAATGCCCCTTTTACATCACAAACTCAATGTTGCACAAAGACTTACAAATGCCATACGTACTTGATGTCGCGAAACAACTATACAAGACGATGCATGACAAATTTGAACTACACGACAACCCTCTCATACAAAACATGTACACTAGGGCGATACCGGGTACTCAGCGCAGACGTTTGAAGCGCCTCTGGCCAAGAGATCTTCTTGGCCAACTGTAGGACTGTGGTGATGACTGCACGCTCCTTCAAGTAAATCAAGTTTTGAAACATTAGCTTCACATTTAGAAATTGTTATATTAATTTAATAACAGATACTAAATTTCAATTAAAAGTGTCAAAAAAAAAAAATTTTTATTCACCCAGTGAGTTTTTCAAACCAAATTTTAACACAACTCGTTTGAGAAGATTAACAATAAATTACTAATTCAGTAATTAATATACTGTTTGGTTACCCTTTAAGTTCATATTCTACCTTACCTTGAGTTTAACTTATAAGATGAATTAATTTTTAATTTTTTTATTTCAACATTAACAAAAATATTTATAAACAGATTTTACCATATTCATTCAAACGAACACAATTGATAACAGTTTTCTAATTATAGTATCTCTTCTATAATAATTACATGAACACAACCAATTTATCTGTATAACCTCAAAAACAAATGAAATTTAATTTACCTAGAATTCACTGCGTCAAAATTAAATAACTTTTACTTAATTCAAATGTTTTTATTTCATTAAATTTATTTATAAATCTGTTATGATCACTAGAACTTTCTGTGTATAACATTTTCATTAAAATTTTATAGATAAAATATTTCTATATGTTTAATCTATCGTGGTTTTCACATAAAAAATTAAATATTCCAAACGTGTTAACTTTGAAACCGGTGAAATATTGTACGCGTGAATAACCGTAATTATTTTTACTACCTAGCTTATGAATTTCCGAAAGCAGTAACTTATTTGTAGATAATATATCTAATATAACAGAACTAAATTTTTATGTACCGGATGTTTTACCATATTTGGTATCCGGCTACGTGATACTTAATCCAAAAGTTATTAAATTATACGTGATATGGATAGTGTATATGATATACTAAATTTAGTTTTACCGAATGATATTTAATTTAAAACATTGTTAAAATAATCTAGGATAAATTTTTACACGTTTTTCTTAAGTTCTTTTAACCTAGAATGATTTATGAAGGATATCAGTATTAATTATTTAATAAGTGAACTGAAAGTTAAGTATTGTTTCTATATAAAATAATATCGTTATCAGGCACGGTTATCTTTAGTAAAAGTTAAAACATATTTTCAAAGTAGTAGTGTTATTATTACATTAGTAGTCGATATTTAGTGGCATAAGATTTCTGTTCACGTTCAAGTTATCAAGTTGTTTAAACCGCGATTCTAAAGATCAGCTTTCAACAGAATATAAACTTTATGAAAGTTGTGAACACAAACATTTAAACTCGATTAATTGTAAACGTTTAGCTGTGAGTTTAGTTTACAGTTTATAGTAATCTCATAATAAATCTCTATATAAATCTACGAATTTTAATATTCTCACTGGTTCACTCATTCTTATAATTTTCTAACTTTTCGATCATCAAGAATGCTGAAATTAGGCTATTTCGTTTCGTAATTTGTTGGACAGATAACTTAAAACATTCATATTCCAATAAATTGTGTCAAAATGGTAAAAAAGGCAAAAATCTTGACGCTATCCACATTATTTCTATACTTTCCCCAAAGCTACAGATCTAAAATTCTTTTTTCTGTTTCTAATCACATGGTCAACCAATTAACTATATGACTGACCATTAAAGAACAGAAAAGGTAGAGGTGTAAATGACACTAGACAGAGTGTCATTTATCTCCACTGAGAGCAATGAATTTTATTATACAGCCAGATTCTGTGGTGAATAAAGTGAAAGTGTCATTTGCCGGGTGGAACGTAGATGCTTTTCAGAGGGCCTGGCATGCTGATAAGGATACTTTTCCATTCAATGAGAAAGGCATTGGTAAACCTATCATCCCTCAGTTTACTTAGTTGAGCCTCTAGAGGTTCAAACCAGCCTTCTGGCTGATGACCGAAACAATAACATACATTTTTTCCAGTGTTACTTAAGAGTACTAAAGCATTTTAATTGCGCCTAAGAGGTAAAGTGAGGGATGCCATTTAGAATAGATATTATATCAAAAACTTCTGAAAGAGATACCGTTATGCAAACTCAGCAGGTAAGATATATTCTAACAATAATTAGCCTAACTGAAACTTTTTTCATCTAGTAGTATTTCCAAACCCAATTTTAACGCAATCTTTCAGAGACAAGCGCTTAGCGCCGTACGCGAATTATATAGATATGTATATAATACATATCTATATAATTCGCGTACGCTCTATAAAAATATATCCGAGTAACTCAACGGTTGAACCAGCAAAAGTTTGAGAAAAGACAGAACTATTAAACAATATATTAGAATAAAATGAAAAAAGACTGATATAAATTCTTTTATAATATTCATGTTATTAGTTTTGTACATAAATTTTATATTATTTACTTATTGAGAACTATTTCCGTTTTTGAAAATATATTACCCAATTTATTTGCAGATTAACAGCTGAATTAATAAACTTCGTGTGTATTTGAACACTTTGGGACTAGCATATCATCTGCTGGTTATCCTAAGACACTTACGCATCCAATATAATTTAACCAATATAATTTAAATTCATAGTGACTTTCTATTAACTGACTGACTTGTCTGATCCAAAGGTTTTAATAGTTTTATTTGATAACAACAACCATAAAACACATTTTTCAACATTCTGTTGTATGTTCAATATAAAATTTAAAAAATATTAAAACCTTTAATTTTATTTCAAAAATAAATTACAGAAAAATTAATGGTTGAAATAATTTAATCGATAAAAGTATGTTGTTGTTGAAGTACGTAGGTCATCAGCCAAAAAGCTGGTTTGAACCTGTAGAGGTTTTACTAAGTAAAACGAGGAGTGAGGTGGTTTACCATTGCCTTCCTCACTGAATGAAAAAGTATGCTTATCAGCATGCCGGGCCCTCTGAAAAGCACATATTTTCCACTCTGCAAATGACACCTTCACTTCATTCACCACAGGGTCTGGCTGTATAATGAAATTCATTACTTTCAGAGGAGATAACTCTGATTAGTGTTTTTTACACCTCTACCTCTTCTGTTCTTAAATGATTCAGTCATTTAATTGGCTGACCATGTGATAAGAAACAGAACTATTTATTTTAGCCCTGCAACGAACAGATTGAGAGTAAATAATTTGACACTCCGCCTGTCTGTTATGGCGATAAAAGTATAAATATATGAATTCAAAGGTCACGTATTTACTTGAACTTTCTCACATATAAACTTGAATTACCATTTTTGAAACTTATAATTTCTAACAGTAGTAATTTCTAGTGACTTACTGCCTTATATTTACTTTAAAACAGGCTTGAACAAAACATCTTTAAGTTAATTACTAATTCAAATCAGGTAACAAATATCATTGAATCAAAACATACGCATAAGTTATTTGAAGTACAATAGTTTTCTACACGTATGTCGAAGTAATAAATAATGGGTTTCTAGTTAAAGATGGGTAAATAAATACCTACATTAAAATACTATGTTATTATTTATTGATAGATTCTTGTAGCCTGTAGGTTTATATAAATGTTATTAAGACTTAGAAATGTTTTTAATGGTAAGTATTAAGCAGAAATAGTCGGAGTCTTTAAACTTTTTAATCGGTTGTTTATGTTTCGTTATTCTTAGGTCATTCAAGTTCATGATCGTGAGACTCAATGAGGATAAGTTTAAAAGAAGTTTGCTGGTTTGTGACTGAACTACCAACGCATCTTCTGGTAGTATTCTCTAGTAGTTACAAACATTTCTAAACATAGATGTAGTAAGAATAGGGTTCCGTTTCAAATAACTTAGGTGAAATGAAAATGGATGTGGCATACATATACATGCATATTCGCTTCTCTCTCTTTCTCTTTCTGTCGACCATTTACTCTCTCTATTTTTTACTTTGTCGTTATTGACCTTTCTTTTACTTAGTAAAATTACTTCACTAAATTAAAGATTGCTATTACCGATGAAAATCGTGACGTTGTTATTGGAGTTTAATACCGTATTTTATTCTGTTACAAACGACTAATGTCTTGTCTTGCAAATAACAGAAAGTTCGTGAATCGTTTTGTACAGTAATAAAAATGAAATTTCAGTTTTATTTTCGTGAAACAAATATGTTACTAGACAATCTGTATAATAATGTAGTAGGTAATTAAAAATCTGCTCTGTAGTTTTTAAATTTCGTTTTTGCATTGTTGACAAGGTGGTGATTATACGGTTATGTATCAGTCTTGTATGTCTGATTTTTGGTCTTCAATTAATCTGTCAACTACTTTTTGGAATAAACATTTGTTGAAATTTAGTAACAGTATTATTAACATGTTGCATTTATATTTACATTTTTGGCCGTAAATAGCACGATACATCCAGTTTTTTTTAAATACAGTTGTTCAGGTTTTATTACTGTATTTATTTTGCTACTGTTGAACAACCAGCAAAAACGTTCACAACTAAATTAACAAAAATATTAAAAAAAGCCAACCGCGTTAATGACTTTGAAGAGGACACCACCCAGCGATAGCTCTCCAGATAACGATAAATGTGTTCATTTAAATTATATTTTTGTATACGTAATAATGTTACAGTTGCGTTAATGTATCATGCCTCTACTCCATCGGCGTTTCAGTCATCTTTGTGCGATTCCTGGTAGGTCCGCAAAATTCATATTGGATATTAAGGGATTGTTATAATTGTGAAGTTTGTCTTTGAACCTACGGTACAGTTTTAGATATGTGTCGTTGACGTAAGGAACGCGTAAGTCATCGTGTAGTGTTCTATTGGATACGTAACTCGGGCGATTAGTAATCATTTGTAAAAATTTACTTTGAAAACGTTGTATTCGTGAAATTACTGGTGGCTTTGCTGCAACATAAATTTGACTACCATACATCCAGGTCGGTTGAAGCATCGCCTTGTACGTCGAGAGTTTTGAAGCCATGGGTAGTTTTGACCGCTTGGCTAATAGCCTGTAAAACTGTTTCAGTCTGTTATTTAGCAGTTGCCGCTTTTGGTTGACATGCTTGTTCGATGTCAACCGCCTGTCCTGTTCAGCTAGATGCATTCATATTTTGTGTTCAATAGTAATTGTTCAAGTAGATGCATTAATGTCTGATCTATTTATCTGTATATATAAATTCAAAATTTTTCTGTTTCACTCACTCGTCGCTAAATCTCTAACTCCCAATTTCTTGAAGAGCTGAAATTAGCACATTTATTTCTTCACATTTAAACAGAAAAATTAATGCAATAGATCTCTATTAATACTTGCGGGTGAAGGATAAAAGAAGAGCGACTAACCTAAAAGAATACATATTATTTCTATACCTTTATGAAGAGCTACAATCTTCAAAATTGGTGTGTGTATTCAATAAAAGATATCTAGGAAAATTAGGTATTTAAATTTTGACTACTTAGTCCTAGAGTGTAAAAAGGGGTGACTTTCCAAATTAATAAACACAATTCTTGTAAAATCGCAAAGAACTGTATCTCTGAAAATTGGCATATATAAATATTCTTGGAGTGATATCTAGAAAAAGTAGAGTGGATTAATGGGGTGAATTCGGAAGAAAAGTAATCAACAAGTCTATTTAATACATCCTTCCGAAGAACGACATCCGCGCTTAATTATAGTTAATTAGTTTATAACAAAATTAAAAATTCAATTTA
Source organism: Catonia carolina (assembly GCA_035578175.1). NCBI lineage: Eukaryota > Metazoa > Arthropoda > Insecta > Hemiptera > Achilidae > Catonia > Catonia carolina. Next base: position 19,921,232 of record JAQMRL010000011.1, read on the forward strand.
TAATCTGAATATCTACAGAAAAAATCCGGTTATTTCTTTTGCTTTATCAAAGTTTTTCAATTGATTTGGGAAAATTTTGAATTTTTTATGTAGACCCACAATTGACTGGATATAGCGATTCAGAGAATAACTAAAAAATTTCTCTTACAAAACTGTTGACTTAGAGTGGTAAGAATTATTCTCAATGTAAAAAGAATTTTGTGTAGTTGATTAGGGCCTACTTGTTCAAAAACTCGTACTATGTACTTCAATTATGAGTTACTAATATTAAAAAAAAGAATGATTTGTGTGGTGCTTTTGATAAGGCACAAAAATGCCAAAATTTTTGTATAAAGTCTATTACCGAATTAATTTTTGGTTAGGTAGCCTACATCAGAAGAATCAAGTCATCTCTTTTAGAATCTTTTCCTTTTAGCCTATATACTGGACAGAATTATTTTAAAACTCTAGTAATAATTTAAATTTAATATCTTTTTTTTAAAAAAGAAAGACACTCCAAGACAGGTTCAAATAGTTGTACAGGCTTCTTCTACGCAAATCCAAGTTACCAACTACATCTAAATTAACCATTTACACCTCCTACCTTCGACCAATATGGAGCTATGTAAGTGAACTTTACTGCTATGCAAAACCATCGGTATTAGCAAAAATTCAGCGTTTTCAGTCAATGCTTTTACCGAGCATAGTAAACGCTCCCTATTATGTAACCAATGAAACTCTACACTCAGACCTGAACGTACCATACATAAATGACGTTTTCTTAAAACTCTATACAAAATTTAGGAAGAAACTTACGAACCACCATGACCCATTGATCTCAAATCTGGCTTTGCAGACTCTTCCAAACCATCCAATAAGATGACTAAAACGTCGATGAAGCCGGGATCTAATCAATTAACTTAGTGCTATAATTGACTAGCCGTTGCAGTGATCTAAATGCTGCACCTATATATTCACGTTGGAGTACGGTCATTGGACTGTGTCCCCACTCACGTTTTCTTTTACACGCTATTTTTTTTCTTTTATCACATTCACTGGTTGTGTGTAACAGATTGTAAATTTCTTGAATAAAAAAGAATCTTTTTGGGTATTGGAACTCTCAATTTTTTTAGAGAGATTCTACCAAAAATGTTTTCAACCACTTTTAACTGCGATTTCTCTGTTACATGTTATTTTCAAACTAGTGTCTATGTGTATTTACAATAAATATTAATTCTTGTAATCTAATGTCGTAAATAACTTATATTAGCAAAACACAACTAACTTAGGCTGGTCCATTGGAGTAGTGATCAGTGCAATTGGCTTCTGCGCTATGGATCCTGGGTTCGATTTCTATTCGACTTCCGGTTATGTCTAGTATTTATTCGTCATTATTTTATACAATGACTATTCACCTACTGGATTAGATAACATTACTCTGCATAAAATTCCCACGTAAAACAAAAAAATCTGTAAAGATACTCAATTTAATTTTTTTAAATAGCCTATTATAAAAAAACACTAAAGTTACTTCCATTGCAAAAAACAAGCAGGTTAAGAAAATATTATGTTGGATGTAATAAATAGTTCTGAATGTTTAAATTTGATAAATATTTGGGGTGGGGCACGATAGAACCAACGAATTTTCTTGGTGGTGGAAATGTGCCGGTAGAATTAATTTGGATATTATATTTCTAATGTTTAGATCAAGCAGACACAATATTAATTTTAAATTATTATTATTAAATTTTTATAACTGCATGTAGGAAACTCCAGAAGGAAGTATAGGACATGTCAAGATAAAATTAATAAGTTTAAATATTTAACAATGTGTTAAACTCATTACTTACCAATTCATTTGTTACCACTACTTGCTTGATTACTTCAAGAAGCGTGTCATCCAACCAGTTGTATCAAATTATTCACAATTTGTCTCAATATTTGCTTAAAAGTTTATATACGAGGTGTGGCTGTTAAATAACAAGACTTACGTTGTAAAAAATTGTATTTTTATTTTATACATAATAACTTATTGTCACTTTAAATATACACGCCTTTTCTATCCCTACAACGCTCCTTGCGAATTTTCCATTTTTGGAAACAGTGCTGAAAGTCCTCTTCTGTCAACTCCTTCAGAACACGTGCCCCTTTTTCTTTTACAGCTTCCACAGACTCAAATCTTGTCCCTTTTAATGCAGATTTAACCTTAGGGAACAGATAGAAGATAATAACATGTGATGAAACGTGGTTTTTTACTTATGATCCGGAAACGAAGCGCCAATCGATACACTGGAAGAGCCAAACTTTACCGAGAGCCAAAAATGCTCGAATGAGCAAGTCAAAAATTAAAGCAATGATGATTGTTTTTTTTATACCCAAGGGGGTGTGTACCTTCTTTTGGTTCCTGAAGTTCAAACAATTAATCAATATTACTACCTTGAGGTAGGCTTATTTTCTAAACTATGTCAAAGAGTAAGGAAAAAACGCCCCGAAATGTGGAACGACAAATCATGGGTTCTTTACCAAGACAATGCGCCAGCTCATTCCGCGTTATCTGTCAAGAGGTTCCTAGCCAAGTACAGCATCTCAGTGTTAGAACATCCACCTTATTCACCAGATCTTGCACCATGTGACTTCTACCTGTTCCCTAAGGTGAAATCTGCATTAAAAGGGACAAGATTTGAGTGTGTGGAAGCTGTAAAAGAGAAAGGGGCATGTGTCCTAAAGGAGCTGACAGAAAATGACTTGCAGTACTGTTTCCAACAATGGAAAATTTGCATGGAGCGTTGTAGGGATAGAGAAGGCGTGTATATTGAAGGTGACAAGTGATTATGTATAAAATAAAAATAAATTTTTTTACAACGTCGGTCTCGTTTTTTAATAGCCACACGTCGTATTTTAACCAGGAACTACGAGTATCTACAGAGAAATTCATGTACAATGTAAAAAATGTTCACCAATCAAGTATTTTTTAAACAAACTTAAAAAACCACAACTTTTTAAAGCTTGTGATAATTTATTAATGCATTTTATACCTGCATAAGTAGGTTTTTTTGTTCTCATGTAATAAATGTTCTGTAACAGGTAGATTGGCTTACGTATGTATTATCCACAATATTAAAATATTAAGGAAACTACCAGATTTCATTATTCTTACAAATAATTCGGTTGATAATTCCATTATCTTGAAAACTATTGAAAAATTTTATCTTAAATTACTGACAAATTTTTACATCTAAATGATGATACGGAATGTTTAACCGATAATATCAAATAGCATTTCATATTTTCTAATAATAGTGATATAAAATATGAAAATGTAAGATTAAAAAATCTTCATGAGTTAAACTCTGAAATTCTAAGATACTTATAATTTTAAATTGCTAGTAGACTATACGTAGCAGTTTATCAGCATATTTGTTTAGTTAATCCTCCAGGCTACCAATAAACCTGCATAGATCTTCATAATGATCTGACAGTTTTTAAGCTAACAAAAAAATCCTTTGAGATATCTTATTAAAGTATCTTTATAACTACATACATAAACATAACTGGAACTGAAATTTAAGGGAACGTTATGCGTCTGTATGAATCTTCATAAAATAAATTAGGGATAACAAAAATAAATGGCAGTGAAAGTTTTCAGAGAAAGTTGTAATTTTTCATAAAAATCACAGAGAAAAATTCTGTTCATTTTAGTATATAATTCTGGGTTATAAGATTTTAAAATTGATTTTTTTTGTATAAATTTTTAACGTGATTAACAATAAATTGTATTACTTTTTTATTTATATTTAATAAAAATACGATCAATATATACGGTCACATCAAATTATTCCTAGTTACTAACTGTAGGCTATACTTTAATTAGAAAGTATGACAAGTAAAAATTAATCTGTAATTTGGTTACGTAGGCTACTCACAGCCTAACTAATCCGACTCTTTAATTCTTTTAAATCTAGAACAAGAAGAATTTTTAACGTTATATTTTCAACGCTTATTTATCAACGGTTGAATTTAATGAGGCCTCCTTTATTTTATCACGATATTAATTTAAAATTGTATTATTTTATTCATTTCATTTTGATTACAACATCTGTTTCAATGTAAATAAAGTCATTTTATATTCAAAAGAAAATTTAAACCAGAATAAAATGAAAGTGAAGTATATTTTTTTGTTTTTTTTTTATTAATAAAAAATATCAATGTCATATCAGAATTCGTTTGTTATTAGGTCTATACATTTTTTTATATCAGAATTGGTTTAATTTTTTTACTAAATACCTGAATTTTACGTTAAAAACTAGATATTGGGAGAGGGAGTTAATTTGTTTTAATTATCACATCATTTAAAAACAAATTGTAGCAGTTCCTGTAATTTAATGTGAACATTTATCATCATATTACTAAAATTAACAATTACTAAGCTTTAACGGGTTGCAAATACCATTGGGATTGGTTATAAACTATTGTAGTTATTGAAAGTGTTATAAATAAAAGTGTTATAAATGAACACCAAAAGGCGAAATCGTCAAAATATTAAATAAAATTATTGTTGTTGTTTAGGTCAACAGCCGAAAGGCTGGATTGAACCTCTAGAGGTTTTACTAAGAAAAAAACGAGGCGTGAGGTTGTTTACTATTGTCTTCCTCTCTGAGTTGAAAATGCTTATCAGCATGCCAGGCTCTCTGAAAAGCACTCACTTTCCACCCTGAAAATGACACCTTCACTTCGTTCACCACAGAGTCTAGCTGTATAGTGAAATTCATTACTCTCAGAGGAGATAACTCTGACTAGTGTCTTTTACACCTTTACCTCTTCTGTTTTGTTTTCAGTCATAATTGGTTGACTATATGATAAGAAACAGAACTACGTTTTGTAGCCCTGGAACCAACAAATCAAGTGCAATTAATTTAACACGCCACCTGCCCGTTATGGGCAAAAGTAAAATGATCATTTATATAATGTGGGTTTTAACATCCAAAGATATGAGCTGAATGCAAGCAGCAGAGATGCGCTTTTTACGTAGAATCTTTGGTGTTTCAAAAAGGGACATTAAGAAAACCTCTAATCTAAGGAACAAGCTCGGTGTGTTTAGTTTAAATGCAAAAATCGTTACACATTGTCAGAGTTGGTTTGACCATGTCGGAAGAATGGAAGAAAGTCGAATGTAGAGGAAAAATATTATCTTACATTCCTGGTGAAGCCCGAGAGATTGGACGTCCACGAGAGAGATGGGCTGACCAATTTGATGTTTCAATAAGCCTATGAGACTAGTGCTTGAGGAAGAGGTACGTAGTTCACATATAATTAGAAAGACGCTTATCAGAAGGTCAACTGTTGAGTAAGTCTTCTTTATGTTCAATGTCCAAAATCAACTGTATTTAGAGAGGTGAAACATGTACACATCAACCATAAGCGACAATTACTAAATTATAGACTGGAACAGTTTACGCAGACTTTTCTCCATACGATCAAAACCTTCGATTTCAAGACTCTTACAAGACTTCAACCGATCTATATCAAACAGAAGATTTATGGAACCTAGATTTATGGTGCAGCAGAGCCAACAGTCATTCCCCTTAGCAGATTTTTTCAAGGAAATTCTTACAACTCACTACTAATTCCCTAAATTACGTATTGAAGAAATCATTACACGATTGACTTAAGCGTCTTTTACTATTCATTTTAAAAGTTATACCGTAGGTTTTGAGATTTGACCCACTGGATTGGTCTAGTGGTAAAATCGTCGCCAAACCAGCTTTCAAACAGCTGATTTGCGGCGACGACTTTAAAAAACATATTTTTACCGATTGGTCTGTGTATGTATGGTCTGTGTATACACGAGCGCGCGTGTGTGTGAACAAAATATCTCATAAACGGAATAGTGTACTAAGTTTAAACTTGGAACTTTATTAGGTACAATGAGAGCACCCGACACGAACATTTTCATCAAAATCGAAAAAAACAGAATTAGTTTATTGGTGCAGTTTTTCAATTTTTTAAAATTTTCTCAAAAACGGTTCCTACGCCACGATTTTGTTTAAAATCATCTCATTTACTGAATTTTTAGTGCTTTGCAAGATAGGATAAGCATTATGTCTGCTGAAATTCGTGGAGGGGGTGTACTCTCATAGTAAAGTTTTTTTTTAAATTTTGGGGTCTTAATATGTATTTTAAGGTAAAAGTGCATTATAACCAAAGTTATAGAAAATTAACAAAAATCTCCAACTTCTATATCCAGCATTTCTTACTACAGCTCTTAGCTTAACACCAATTAGTGATATTTAATTACTGACATTGGCAACAGAAAGTTGGTGTGATAGTGTTTCACACCAAATTTTTATTAATATTTTTTATTTAATTATATATTTTTATCAGTTTTTCTACTTGTCGTACCACAGTTGCAAAAATAATTTAAAAAAAAATTGTGTTAACATAATTGTCACAATCAGTTTAGTATAGCTATAGGTCTACTACAAAAAAATTTACCAACTAAATACTTTTGGAATGAACAAAAAAAGAAAAGAAAATTAAAGTAATTGTAAACATCTTTTAACACCACTAAGTTCACTTTCACATAATCGTAAATTCCAAAGCTATTATTTATTTCCTTAAGTTCGTTTATGTATAACAAAATCCAGTAGGCTAGTTGGAAGATTCTATAAAATAATTAACGTAATAATAACGACGACTTAGTTCTTGAGTCTACTCTTTTATTACTGTCTAGCTTATCTACATAAATTTATCGGATGAAAGTTGAACGTACTGTAAAAGAAAGACTGTAATAAAATCTGTAAATTAATAACCTGTATCTATAAAATGTAGAGAAATAATAACTTACATACAATTGTAGTGTTATGACAGTTGCACATTCATTTATTTACACTGCAGATTACAAATAGGCTTGCCATTAGCAATTAAAGAGAAATGGAGATAATAATTATATAAGAAATGGAATTATTAAAGTAAACTTAGAATGCAAAGAAGGTTGTTCTATTATTATTTAAATTAAATGCAGTACCTCAGATTCTTTAGTTTCACCTATACACTTAAATAAAAGTCTGTCTTGGAATCACTTCCAAAAGACGGTTCGATTTTAATAAAAATAACAGAATTCATAATTCCTTACCGCCCTACTCTTTCATTTTTGAGAGTTTCGTTAAATATCAAAAAGCGTTTGATAGGATCCAACATCAAAACTATTTAACATTTTGATAAACATGGGGCTTGATGATAAAGACCTTAGAATCATCAGTAATTTATCTACTGGAGTCAGACGGCTACTGTGAAAGTAGAGAATGACGCTTGGGCTAGTGTAAAGATTCTAAAGATGTGTGAGACAGAGTTGTATTCTGTTACCCCTAATCTTCAATGTGCATTCACGTAGTATTTGAAGTACTGGAAAATTTAGAATCTCCGCATCTCTTTGAATAAAAAGATAATGAATATTAATTATAAATATGCCGATGACACAATCATATTTGCGGATACATTGGAGTCATTGCAAAGCCTTATGGGGTGTTTCAACATCCTATCTCTACCATGTTAACATTTGACCCTTTTTCTCAGGAATGGTTCAAGATAATATTATTCCAAATTTTTGACACATATGTATCAATATATTTTTTAACTTTTAATACAGTCGTTTGTTGGTACAATCTTTTTAGAAAATAATTTTTTTTTTTTTTTTGGTTTAACTTCCGACTTTTCTGCAATTACTGCTAATGCAGACGGTGAAGGATGAAATGATTTTTTTGTAACGTATGAAAATATGCCGTGCCTAAATGGAATTCGAACCTAAGACCGCATGATGAGAGGCGAGCACATTACCAACGACGCCAATGCAACCGAAAAAGAAAATAAAATTTTGCTGTGATAATTTTTGAGAATTCCATATTTCACTTTAGAAAATAAGTAATTTATCAAAGAAACTGATAAACCCTTTTGTTAAAAGTTATGAAATAATATCCAGTGGTATTCATACAAAATTTTAAGAGATTATCTCTGCCCGTTCCTGAAAAACGGGATTTTTGTTTTAAAAAACTGACTTTTCGTTAAAATGCAATTAAAAATTTATTTCCAAAAAAATGAACACTAAATGTTGCTTTTCATGATCATGACACTAATATATAGAAAGCGACTCATATTTTAATAAGTTGTGTCCTAAATTAAACACAAAAACTAGTAGAATATAATTCTACAAAAAACCAAATATGAAAATTTTCACCAAAATTGGATTGAGACTCCCTCTTAAGAAGATAGTTAACGACTGACTTGGAAAACACATATTCAAAACAAAAGGAAACAGCTGGACACAAAATTGAAACAGTTATATTGGATACTCGGTAAACGTTCGTCACTCAATCTTAAAAACAAAATTTTAATTTACAAGTCAATTCTTAAACCGATTTGGATGTATGGAATCCAACTATGGGGCTCAGCAAGCCATTCCAACATTGAAATCCTGCAAAGATTCCAATCTAAACTACTCAGGACAATCACAGGTTCGCTTTGGTACTTAACGAATAATATACTACACATAGATTTCCACATTCCCACAGTTTAAGAAGAGATCACAGCATACAGTGCAAAATATCAAAGAAGACTCGAATTACACACGAATCACCTTGCCATCTCGCTGTTAGACAATTCAAACATCATTCGCCGACTAAAACGTAGACATCCTACGGACTTATTCTGAAACGTCAAGACACCACGTAAAGTAAATCCACGAAGTTCCTCCGTTGGGGGGTTTTCTTCGGTCATGTCATAACAAAGATAACTTATCTACTCATTATTCTGCTTAAGAATAGATTGTAGATTTAACTGAAATAAAAAAAAGATAGTTACATCATACAGATAAAAATAGACTACGTACGGTCTTGATATTATTATAAATAAGACCAAACTGTTGTTATTAGTAACATTTTTATCGACCAAATTACAATCTTACAATAAATAAGAACAATATTGAACGTATCAGCACACATAATTATTTGGGAACGTCATTAAAAATGATAGATGAGATTATTCTCGAGAGATTAGATACGCATTGAAACAGCTCATTGACATTCATTAAAATGAGTAAAGTATTTTAAAACAAACGATCTGAGTATTAAAACTAAAATGCGACTATTGTGATGCTATGTTTTTCGGTTCTGTTTTACGGCGTGGAGTCTTGGACGCTTAATGATTTATTGAGTAAAAAATTTAAGTATTTGCTGTACAGAAGGATGCTTAGAGTCTCCTGAGTAGATCGTGTCTCTAATGAGGAGTTAGTGTGAGATGCATGAAGAGAAAAGTCATTAACAGGATAAAGATTGGGAAGGTCGAGTATTTTGGACACATAATGCGCAACGAATGAAGATATGGGTTGCTCTACTCTATTTTACAAGGAAGAATAGCTAGGCACGTAGCGTGGGAAGAAGACTTATTTCCTGATAAAAAATCTCAGAACGTAGTGTAGTACTCGAAAACTACAACACAACTATTTCAATCAGTAGTGGATAAAGTTTGGATTGTTATAAGGAAAGTTGATTCAAAATCATTTAAAATGTTTTTAGAAAATACGAGAACAGTCCAAAAGTAATGGGACTAATATGCGCAGAAAAATCTGAAGCGCGTGAGATGGAAGCCCAGCCTGCTTACAAGTACCAAGAAGTATTGTCTACTCTACGTGTCAAAAAAAATTCAAGATAAATATACATACACATACAGGTGTAAGTATTTGAAAACGAAGAATTTACTTCAAAGGAAAGGAATGATTTGACTAATAAATTATATGACATAAATTTATAACCAAATTGCTTTCACTTTATTTTACGTTTTTATTAGCCATTGAAAGTTTGGACACCAGATGTCAACAAGATTATTATAATTTTTAGTGTTTTATTATATTTACTTAAATTTTTGTTTGTTTACATATTTATAAATAACTTTTCTAATTTTACCTATTTATTCGCATAGTTATAGAAATAAAGGAGATAAATGTTATGCGGGATATAAATCCGCAATTTGTAAGTCTTTTAAACGTTCTATCTTGAGAGAGAGAAAAACAGTAAAGTCTTTAGGTCTTACACAGGAGTCTGGTATGAAACCACCATACACGACAAAAACGTACGAGGGGGTACCCAAAAGAAACCGAAATTATTTTTTAAAACTATTTATTTTTAATTTTTTTACAAAAGAACCTTATCCCCTTCAAAATACTCTCCATTACAACTAATACATTTGTCCCACCGGTGCTTCCACTGTTCAAAACATTTTTTGTACTCCTCTTCAGTGATGGCTGCCAGCTCATCCGTCGTTTTTTTCTTGACATCATCAACGTTGTTAAATCGGAGACCTTTCATGCCCCTTTTCATGCGTGGGAACAAGAAAAAATCACACGGAGCCAGATCGGGTGAGTACGGTGCGTGTGGTAGCAAAACCATGCCGTTTTTCGCCAAAAACTGGGTAACCGAGATTGCCGTGTGTGCAGGCGCGTTGTCGTGGTGGAAAAACCAGTCCCCTGTCTGCCACAAATTAGGTCTTTTACGACGAATGCTGTTTCGTAGTCTTCTTAACACTTCAAGATAAAAAGCTTGATTTACCGTCTGGCCTGGTGGAACGAACTCTGAATGGACAATTCCCCTCACATCAAAAAAACAAATCAGCATTGTTTTGATGTTCGATCTGACTTGACGACTTTTTTTTGGTCGGGGTGATAATGAAGTCTTCCATTGACTGGATTGTTGTTTGGTTTCTGGGTCGTACCATTAGCACCAAGACTCGTCACCCGTAATGATCTTTGACATGAAATCTGGATCAGTTTCAAGCTGTTGTTTCAAATCACTACACGTTTCAATTCGACGTTCCTTTTGAGTGTCTGTCAGAACCCGAGGCACAAACTTGGCAGCGACTCTTTTCATTGTCAAGTCTTCTGTTAAAATGCGTTGGACTGAGCTCCAAGATAACCCACTAACCTGTGATATTTGGTCAATGGTCTGTCGTCGGTCTGTTCGTACAATTTCTTTCACTTTCACAACATTTTCGTCTGTTCGGGAAGTCGACGGTCGTCCAGAACGAGGTTTGTTCTCAATCGACATGTCGCCATTTTTAAAGCGCTAAAACCACTTGTACACTTGGGTTTTTCCAATAGCGTCATCTTTGTAAGCTGTGTTCAACATTACAACTGTTTCCGCGGCGTTTTTACCGAGCAAGAAGCAAAATTTCACAGCCGCACGTTGTTCATTAAAACTTGCCATTATGAAAAACGACACGAGCACAAAACAGCACTAGCGAGAACAATCACTGCACGAGAACAGAACAAGCTAGATCAACGAACAAAATGGCATTGAACTGGCAATAAGTAGCGCTACAAGCAGCCTAGTGGCGGGAATTTGTACTGCACAAGCTCCGTCCACAGCAGAGCTATTCCGGATACTTTTGGGTACCCCCTCGTATCTCGCTAAATCACAGGTTTAAATCGTTGTAGGCTACTCTCTAATTTACCGTAGATCATAATTACCTATCAAAGAAACTAAATTACTACAGTGTCTGTCAAAAGTTTAAGAACACAAAACTTTCCACATTATTGGGTTTTATCCTTATACATTTATTTGCTAAACTATACAATGTAAAATATCAGCCTAATAGCCCTTAAAATTAGTAGTATTTGAACACACATTCCACTTATCTATTTTTATTTAACATATTTTAATATATTTTTCTGTTTAAAAATAAAAGAGTCAAAAATAGGCCAAATATTTATTTAAAAAAATTATAATTTTCGAATGGCTACACTCTGACTAATGAATTTTGATGTGTGTATAGGCTTGCAGGAAAGGCACTTTGGGCCAGTCTCCTTAAAAAAAAAACTAATAAATAATCTTGGTCACGGGGTTGAATTCATCAATTTTGAACTCTGCAGATAAAAACCCCGTTTCCCTAACTTTGCTCGTGTTTGTAATTGCCGCCGTATTAATTTCAAACAGCCATTGCCATTCGATCGGGATCTGAGGAGCTGGTAGGATTAACGAAACAACTGTTTCTTGCCACTTGTCATTTATGCTGTTAGGTTTACTAATAGCGAGTTTTAGGTTAATTTTTTAACTTAAAAATCTAAAAATGGGCCACAAGTCAGTGAATACCAGTGTGAAATGGCAAATTGTGGGGTGTGGTAAAGTGTCTTAAGCTGCAGAAAAATCACAGGAAAATTTTGTAAGAAGAATTAAATTTTGTATTTTTTCATGGGTGTCCTTAAACTTTTGACACGCACTATACAATTATCGAATTTGTCCGATATGGATTTATGGAGGTTTGATCTAAACTAGCAACTCCCAACTTACTGCGTTTAACGGCAAATTAAAGTAAATTGTAAAAATTCTTACACAACCTTACTTTTTGAAAAGGACAAAAAATACCACTTAGTTAAAATATCTTACGCTTAAAAAATATTAGTTTATTATTCATGTTTTTACCATATTAAGTAGATTCATTAATTGTCATGAACTTAGGCATCTTATTTACACTAATTCGATTAATTTCAACTAAAGTTTACCATGATTAAAAATTATACCTTCGGTATTGCACCTACAATACATAAATAAATGAATTAATACAATAGAAAGCTGTTGTTTTTGCTCAGACGGGTTTAGGCGTGGACGATTTATGAAGTATTTATCGAGTAAAATATTCTGTACAATTTACTATAGGCTACATCCTTTTATAACTACACAGATCCTTTTATCTTTGTAGAAGTAATCCTATCTAAAATATTATGACTAATGTAACAAGCTTTCGGTAGTAACATTTGTTGAAATCGTTTAAAATTTCAGTAGCATATAATTTCTATGTAATATATCACGTAAACTTTCGAACTGAAATTTGAACAACTTAATCAAAATAATAAAATATAGGTTTTTAGAGCAAAATGTTCAATCGCATGTGATTTTAGTACGTAAAATATTTAGTACAAACGTTTTATAGAAGGTCAAGGTAGCTACTTCAGGGTGGTAACTGAAAGGTCATGAACATAGAAAAAAAGCACAAGATGCAACTATTATTTCGCCTCGAAGAGTAATAATTTAGTAACTAGAGAATTTAATTAACTGTCCATTCCAATCCTACACAGCGGAAATTGCTTTCCATAAATTATTATTTTTTTATAATAATGTCGGTATGGCAATCTGTACTGCAATCTACATTTACATGCTCACTGTAAAAGAAAACTCTTGTAATTACGATCATCGCTAATAATTTATAAGAGTTTAATACTCATAAGAACACAAATTCCAATTTTCAGAATAATAGCTCTATAAAAATGTACAGAAATATTTTTTTTAGGGCAGTTACACTTTATTTTTTCACCATTTATTTTTTTTATTACTTCTCATTTTGTTCTTTTCATTTTAAAGGAGGTTTTGGTTACCTATTTTTTAATTTTTATTTAAAAAACACAATCTTATTCTGATTGTAAATAATATAATTAAGAACAGTAGGCTACCTATAATATGTTTTAATGTTATAATTTGTTAATTACACCAGTGGGTTGTAATTTTTGCATGAGTTAAATCTAATTGATAAGTTGCATTTATTGTTGTAAGTTATAACAGATTATGCATTAAAAAAAGTTAGGATATATGAAAAAAAGTTACACCATTTCTATCTTGACGCATGTGGTTGGAATTAGAATCCCTAACGTTTTTATCCATTACTAACAGAATCCGTGTGGCGATTTTTGGAACTGTACCTCTCCTGAAAGCTATAAAAATATTAGAGCAATCCTATGCTATTACGGAAATCCTATTCCAGAGTTCTCAAATTTAATTTCCAGTAAAATTTGGTAACTTATATATTTTTTATCTATCACCAATGGCTATCTGCATTAGCCTTTAGACGCTCAAGTCAGACGTAAAACAAATAAAAACCTTTTATGGTAATTATCTTCTTTTTATCCCACAAACCTAAAATATTGAATATTTCTTGAACATTGAAATACTTCAGTTGTTTTGCTTAATCCTTAAGGAAAAAATGTACTGAATTTCAGAAAATAGGACAGTGAAGACAGGGCGATTGAATCAATGCGTCAGTCAGTGTTGGCTTTATATCTACTATAGCCTATAGCTAAATCTTTTTATTTATATTATAAATTGAACAGATAAATATATACGTAAATAAATAAATAAATAGATATATTATAAATAGAACAGATCATGTTCAGATAACACGCGTTTGTATTACAGACTGGACAGGAGATTTAACTTTTAACATCTGTTTACTGCCCGCCTCAGCATAACATTAGCAAAGATCACTTTCAAGAATTTTTCAACACATTAGGTTCAAGAATTTTAGCTGAAGGAGATAATAATTCTAAGCATACTTTTTGAGGCTCGAGACTTATCAATCCAAGAGGCAGGGAATTGTACAAAACAATTCAAATTAACAAGTTTAACATTAGTCTATACTCTTTTACCCTAAAATTCATAATAAGGCCGCAGTCTTAAAAACTCAATTTTTCACCACGAAAGCACAGCCCCCCCGCCCAAAGAATTTCCGCGCTTACTCTATCTTGTAGAGCACAAAAAGTAGTAGGCTAATTTTTTTAGTTTTAAATATAATTTTGCAAAATAAAACTTGAACCACAATAATAATAATTCTGTTATCATTGAAACTAAATAAAATTTGAGCATCTTAACTGAAAATATGTAGGCCCTAAATTGAAGGAATCCTTGTATAGAAGCATCATTCAAAACCTCGCCAAGCAAACAATGATAGAAGCTTGAGGTTGTGCTGAGTGTACCGTGATATTATATTAAGAACAAAAAATAATAAAAAATACGTAATGCCTTATAGACTATGTTACTCAGGAAGATCTAAATTTTGTAGCAGTGAAAGAATTTTTGAAATTTGTTAAGTAATTTCTGAGATTATCTAGTAAGTCTATAACCGACAGAAATAGGCAAACGGTAGGCCTTCTTCTTTACAAATAGTGTAGATATAGGCTAATGTGCACTGAAACAAAAATTAAATGACATTCAATTGAACGTAAAGACATAATTTTTAATCATTATAAAAATAATTATACACTGTAGGCTTAGTCTATTAATAAAATTTTCCTAAGCTCAATCATCGTAAAGCTAATAATATCGTACCATTTAATATTTGCACGTAATTTTAATTTACTACATTAGACATTTCTTCTTGGCTTAACTATCTGTTTCGGATGATGGAGAATGGCTATTATTTTTAACCTCGTGGGTTGCAAACTTCAGACATACCGTTCCTTAAAGTCTCCATCAATTTACACAGTAGAATGATGATTTTTATTTTTAACCTTGTGGGTGGCCTCCAGGCCAGCCCAGTCAGTCAGCTGGTAGAAAGTCGCTATTATTTGTTAAGTAACAATGGTTGGGCAAGCGACTTTGTATGGTGACCAGCTGACACCCATCCGTGAGCAAACTCTACTGGGGGTCCCTGTTCAAACTCATCACTAATTAACGTCAAATAATACAGCAAAGCAGCGATCAGGGTGGGTAGTTGTCAATAATGTACAGTTCCCGATAACAAATAAAGCTAAAAAAAACCTTGTGGGTTGCAAACTTCAGACATACCGTACATTAAAGTCTCCATCACTTTACAAATATTAGAAGATTTCAATGTTAGAAAGCAATAATTATGCCGCGTGTGTTTTAGTGTTTATGTTTTTAATTATTTAATCAAATCGTTTTCCATGTAGGGCCAATTGTAGACCGCATTGGGGGCTTTAGATGTTTCTGGAAGCTCTTTTTGTAGCCACATTCTCAGTATTCGTTCACTGTAGGCTTTTTCTCTTTTCTTCTCTCTACCCGGTGTCCTGTTTTTCTTCTTCTATCAACCCCGTAAGGTCCGTAATTAGTTGTCTAAATTTATTTGGGTCATAAAGTTTTCTCGGTTTATTCCGTTTCTTCCCTTTCTGAGTTTTTAAACCATTTATCCGACAACTTAGGTCTATTGCTTAGTGTCTTAAACAGGCATTCATTCTATTCAGGTGTCCGTAAACTTTTAGTTTGTCTTTTCTAATCGTTCATTCTCCTGTTACAATTTAATCATATCTTTTATAAATGTTGAAAAACATAGTATTTATGTATATTAATTAATTAAATTTAAATTATTATGTAGGCCTACCTTTTATATTTGTTTTTCTATTAGTTATTTGTATCCTACTTCATTTCTGCTCCCAGTTTCCGGTTTTCCATCTTCAATGTTTTTTAGAATTATTTAACTTTGTTAAGTAGCTATTTAAGGGGGCAGACCATTTTCATATCTCCATACTTGCAATACTAACTTGGTAGATTTTTTTTGTAAGAACCGTTAAAGCTACAAAGCTGAGCTTTGGCACACCTATCTGCAGTACCGTTTTACAAATTTGTACCAGAGATTTTTCATTTATTTTTATTCAGTCTAAAATGATTTCTGTTCTCAAAAAATGTTCAAATGTAGCCTAAATTTTTTTCATGAAAAAGACACCCAAAAATTAAAAACTCCAAAGTTTTTGAAATAACTCTGGAATAAATAAATGTCTTAGTACTAAAATCTAGTGTGCGAAATTTCACACTCCTAAGGGAGATGGTTTCTGAAATAAGCCTAAGTGTATCTAAAGTCAAAAAATACAATATGCGGAAAATGCGGATATATAGTAAAAGTAAAAGCAAAAGAATATATAGTATAGTATAATACCGCAACAAAAACACCTATTGCCAATTGACATTAACTTCCAAACAAAAACATACCAATATTTATCTTGCTTTACAGCTGATTCCTACGCGTTCTAGAAATAAGCCTATTGTTTTTATGTGAACGCGATATCCTTAATATTAGAGCAGTAACGTGATTATATTAATCCCAATTTACAAGAAATAAAAACGTGATAAAATATAGAAATAAACACCAACGTACCCGACCAACGTAAAAACATAATTTTTTCTCAACAGAAAAAGCTACCAATTGCATGTTTTATATCAATTTAAATAGGGGAAAACGAACTATAAATAGCCTATGGTAAAATTGAAAAATCAATATTTTTTTATTAAAATCAGTCTGCTTTCCTTAAATATAAATCTTCAGGTGTGATATTAATGAAATGGAAATTTAAAATACTCTTTTGCCGTAGATATCTGTGCAAACATTTTGCTTAACGATTATTTATTTTTACATAATATTCTAATGATGATTGTGATCTATTGTAAACAAAATGTTTTATTTGTTTTAATATTAATGAAACATTTGTCGCTAATGAACCAACTTAAGTGTTCAATTTCATTCAGTATTTAGCCTACTAAATACAGTACAAGATATTCTAGTAAAACTAATTTGTCTAAGGTATGATTCAGTTCGCTAATGAACCGTGCAGGTAGCGCGCATGAACGATTTGCTTGAGTAGAGTTTAGATTGTACAGATAGTTATAAAAGCATGGAGTTTTTTGTAGTTATGTACACACATTGTTGGAATACAAACCAAAACAGTGAAACGTTAACTTGTTCAGAACTTTTGAAAATTGTAGTTAAATTTTATTAATACAATCTTAAATATTCGTAGATTGGTTTATTTGTCTTTAATAGTATAAATAGTGTTAATTTAACTTACCTATTATTTTATCACTTTTATCATTTCATATTTCAATCACTTTTATTTTGTATCATTCTCATTATTATTATTTTATTCTCAAACAATTTAGACTACTTTTCTCATTATGAATTGCGAATGTTTTTTTCTGAAATACAATTATTTTTTTTAAAAATTGTACGGGTTGTGGCTATTAAATAACGAGACTGACTTTGTAAAAAATTTTATTTTTATTTTATACATAATCAATTATTGTCACCTTCATTATACACTCCTCTCTATCCCTACAACTCTCCATGCGAATTTTCCACTGTTGGAAACAGTGCTGAAAGTAATCTTCTGTCAGCTCCTTCAGGACACGTGTCGCTTTCTCTTTTACAGCTTCCACAGACTCAAATCTTGTCCCTTTTAATGCAGAATTCACCTTAGGGAACAGGTAGAAGATAATAACATGTGATGAAACGTAGTTTTTTACTTATGATCTGGAAACGAAGCGCCAATCCATGCACTGGCAGAGCCGAACTTTACTCTACCAAGACATGCGCCAGCTCATTCCGCGTTATCTGTCAAGAGGTTTCTAGCCAAGTACAGCATCTCAGTGTTAGAACAACCACCTTATTCACCAGATCTAGCACCATGTGACTTCTACCTGTTCCCTAAGATGAAATCTGCAATAAAAGGGACAAGATTTGAGTGTGTGGAAGCTGTAAAAGAGAAAGAGGCACGTGTCTTGTAGGAACTGACAGAAGATGACTTCCAACACTGTTTCCAACAATGGAAAATTCGCATGAAACGTTGTAGGGATAGAGAAGGCGTGTATATTGAAGGTGACAATAAGTGATTATGTATAAAATTAAAATAATATTTTTTACAACGTCAGTCTCGTTATTTAATAGCCACACCTCGTATTTAAGCTACTTCTTTCCTTATTCATGGAACTGCAAAACGAGATAATTAAGCTGTAGGCCTACTATTTGTTATGCAATAACAAAATTGTAGACCTATATATTTTTTTCAATAGCAAACTACTCACTTGAAATGTACGTAGGCTTTAATGTTACGAATGTGTTTTTAATACACTAAATTATTATTAAAAAACACAGTTATTTGATTTTTGTCATAATTTATCAATGTTTTTTTTACAGGTTTTGGCTGGAGTCATATTAGTAATCGTAACGAGTTTATGCCAAGCTAGCACAAAGTAAGCATTACTCAAGTAAGCATAATTTAATATTTACTAATATTTTAAATTTCAGATCATTTTTAGAATAAAATTCTTTAGTTAAGGATGTATTTCAGTTTAATTTATTTATAAAATTTAATCTTATGTAAATATTCATCTGTACCAAATATGTTTTGCGTATTGATTCCAGTATGTCAACATATTTAATTGTACTGACTTAAACAAGCTTTGCTGGTGTAAACTAAACCAGCTTAAAATTTCCATTACAACGCTTTCTTTTTAAATAAAATTATACTAATAAATTATACGAACAAGACATAAAATTTAATAGGCCTATCATACTTGATAGACGTTCAAATTTTAGTGTCTCTAACAAACGGTTTATATAAAAGGCAGTCAAAGGACTGGTATGTTCCGTTGGAGACCAGTTTTTAAAAATCAACAAAACCATCCCATATTGACTGCATTCAGGCCAAACAAAACAACATTATTCTTTAAAGTACAACATGGCCGTTTTGTGTTACAAACTACTAGGTAGCTTCATGATTTTATTTGCAACTTTTGTGTAAATCTGACTAAGATTTTCTATAGGCCTACTTATTTTTTATTATTTAAAATTTTGACACACATAAAAATCTATCTATACAGACAATGAGTACACAGTGCATAGAACGTGACCTTGTGAGGATAATTAACCTCAATGAACATCAGATTTTGCAGAAAATCAATGTGAAAGCTAAGGTAATTCCTAAGCTTCATCAGAAGAAAATATGCATCTAGTTGTTCAAAATTTAGCATTTTGATGCTATAAACATTTTGTAGTTTTTGCAGTTAATCGTTAAACAATGAGCGTTTCCGGCTAAATTCAGCAGCGTGAGAAACGTTTAAATTTAAATGAAAAATTATTTAACAAATCTAAATTACTACTAAAAACTGTCACTACAAATAAGGAAAACGAAATATCAAGAGAGAACGAAATTGATTTTTTTTAAAAATATTATTGTTTAAATGACAAGTTATTGACTATATGAAAAATAAATTTTAAGAATTGAAATTTTGAAAAAGTAATCAGTTACTATTTGATTTAGTTAGAAAAAACCACCTTATAACTTGCGATAAAGAAATGATTTATAATGATGATGGTATAATAAAATATTTAACAGATTCTTTTCAGTACAACATGTCGTAGATTTGGTATTCAAATACCTACAACTTAAAATTTTCATTTCTGTTGTTAATCAATGAACTATGAATTGCACTCTATCTGTTTGGTTCAGGGCTAAAAAAATAGTTCTGTTTCTTATCACATAGTCAGCCACTTATATGACTGAACTATTTAAGAACAGAAGAGGTAGAGGTGTAAAAGACACTAGTCAGAGTTATCTCCTCTGAGAGTAATGAATTTCACTATGCAGCCAGACCCTGTGGTGAATGAAGTGAAGGTGTCATTTGCAGGGTGGAAAGTGAGTGCTTTTTGGAGGGCCTGGCATGCTGATAAGCATACTCTTTCAACTCAGTGAGGAAGGCAATGGTAAACCACCTTACTCCTCGTTTTTACTTAGTAAAACCTCTAGAGGTTCAAACCAGCCTATCGGCTGTTGACCTAAACAACAACAATCAATGAACATTCTGTATCAAATTTATATTCACCACAAATAAATAAATTAAAATGCAAAATTATTTTTAAATTAACAAACAAAAATTAATATTATCTAACAAATTGAGTTTATTAATAAATTTTTACTCTAAATATGAATAATTTTTCGTTTATATAAATATAATTTAGAAAAAATATAGCAAAATAATTATTCAATCTGTAAAGTTTGAAAATCATTAATTTTTATATTAACATCAGATTTGATTAATCAGCTGTTTTAAATGTCAGCAGGTACAATTTAAAATATTTTACATTTTAGAATAAAACAGTAAAAAAATTAAAGGCTCTTATGTACTGCATAACAAGTAATCTATCTTATCAGCGATTAGGTTTTAGGATGTTCATGCGATATGAACGCATTAATGGACAGTTTACTGAATTAGTTATTAAAAAATACACTCCGGTATCGTTACAAAAATTTAAATCTTCATTCCTCAATGTCTATAAAAAGTTTGGTAATTGTAAAATATATAGGCCTAATATTAATGTTTGAACTCACATAAGTAGTTTGCCGGCCGCATTGGGGTAGCTGGTAACGTGCTCGCCTCTCATCATAAGGTCTTGGGTTCGAATCCAATTTAGGCACGGCATATTTTCATATGTTACAAAAATAATTTCATCCTTCAATGTCTGATTAACAGTAATTGCAGGATAGTCAGACGTGAAACCAAAAAAAGAAATAAAAACTTAAGTAGTTTGAACAAGACGGTTATTCAGTTAGATTACCTATTATAAACTTCTCGAGTAATAAATAATATATCAAAAAAAATCAGGTGAAAGAAGTAAACTGTTGCGGGAGGTTTTCATAATCTTTTGTTGCAAGTGACTAATTTATTTAGGCTACGTTGAATGAGAAAGTGGCTCGGTAAAAAGTTGACAATCAGACATGAATAAACATTAGTGGGTGTCCCATTTAATTTCATGTCTACTCATGCCTTAAATTCACTTAGAAACAGATATAAGATTACGTTGCATTAAAAATAAGCAGTTCCCAACCATAAATAAAAGATAATAAGATTAATCTTTAAAGCAATAATCATAAGATCTTATATTACAGAAAGTTCAAAAGTTAACCTCAATTTACTTATTTTTTATTTTCATTTATTATGATGGTGTGAAAACTTCATCCTCGTTTTTAAATTCGCTAAGATGTAATAATTTATTAGAGATTGTAGTCGTTTAAAATTTTGTGTTCAGAATTTCATTAAAATTATTTGTAAAACTTGGTAATTCAAAAACACTTGAAATTAAATTTCTTTTTTTTAATTTCAGTGGTATTCCTCCAAAGTTTATAAGAGCTGCACGAGGCGCAAATAAAGCTTTGTTTGCAACAAGATACGGACATGTAGCGCTACCAGTTCCGTCGCCAAGGAAGGTCGTGGTACAAGCAAAATTATCTTCAAGAAACGTGGTAGGTCCACCACGATCTCGTTACTACAAAACAGGTTACAGTAGATCACGACGAAGAAAAACACCGAGAAAGAAGGTGAAAAAATCTAGACGTCCTCCTTTTGGTTCGCCCTATGGTGTTCCTATTTATGCAGAAGGGTTCAAATATCGTACACCGTACAACAGACCATCAAGCAGGTATAAGTCTAGGTAAGATATAAATTTTTTTCTCATTAAAAATTTGAAGTTAATTTTCTTTCCATTATTAGTTTAGTTTATATATTTTTAAAGAAATATGTTTTAGACTAAGTATTAAATAATAAATTAGTGAGGTAAGCGTTTATTTTGGCGTAGACAGTGAAATATTATGCCCATGACTGGCAGGGGGAGTGTTAAATTATTTGCACTCGATCTGATAGTTCCAGGGCTACAAAAAATAGTTCTGTTTCTTAACACTTGGTCAGCATAACTTATGACTGAAGCATTTAAGAACAGAAGAGGTAAAGCAGTAAAAGACACTAGTCAGAGTTATCTTGTCTAAGAGTGATGAACTCCATTATACAGCCAGACCCTGTGGTGAATAAAAAGAAGGTGTCATTTGCAGGGTGGAAAGTAAGTGCTTTTTGGAGGACCTGGCATGCTGATAAGCATAAGTTACTCTTTCAACTCAGTAAGGAAAGTAATAGTAAACCACCTCACACCTCCTATTACTTAGTAAAACCTCGGCAGGTTCAAACCAGCCTTTCGGCTTATGACCTAAACAACCACTGTGAAATAATAGTATAACTAGAATTTTACGTACATTTTTTCTTTGTTACGGGTGAACTAAAAACATTATCAAGCCTTATAATTTTATTTCTTGCTCTTTTTTGAAACTGTATGAGCTATAAATGTTTGCTGTTGGCAGTGCTAATTTTATTTTGTGTTGTAAACTTCACTGTTTAGGCCATCAGCTGAAAGGCCTGGTTAGAACCTACAGAAGCCTAATCAAGTAAAACAAGGAGTGAGGTGGTTTACAATAGCCTTTCTCACTGATAGGAAGAGTATGTTTATTAGCATTCCGGGCCCTCTGAAAAGCATCTACTTTCCAACCTGCAAATTACACCTTCATTCACCACAGGGTCTGGCTGTATAATGAAATTCATTACTCTCTGAGGAGCTAACTCTTAGTGATATCTTATAATGTTATTGACTGACCAGGTGATAAGAAACAGAACTATTTTTTTTAGCACTGGAACTAGCAGATCGAGTGCAAAAAATGTAACATCCCACCTGCCTGTACCCTTCATCAATATTTATCTTAATAAAGAAATAAATGTAATCATGTCTAATAGGCTACTCGTCCAAAGTTAAATATACATACAGAGTGATTTTTCAGTCCTGTTACTCAATTGTTAATGTCTGTTATTTTTTTCTAAGAAAGGGAAATTTTGTTTTGTGACAACGAAGTTGATAGCCTTACTTAACCGGTATAAATACGGCAGTGTGAGTTGATTCTCCTTAAGCTGTGTAATATTTTGTGCCTGTCCAGTCATGTTACGAACATAAATCTGACGTTTAAATCTGGAAACAATTTTAATTTTTCACCGCAGTGTCGTGTCGGCAAAGCAATGCAACCGTTATTTTTTACCTCCACGCTCAGCGAGTTAACAGATATATGGAGTTTCAAATAATATTAAACATGTAAACAGAATGTAAAATTGAGATCAAAGTTGATATTTTCTATTCTAGAACTCTTTTAAAAAGTTGTACTTAAATGAAATTAGATCTAACATATACAGAAATTGAGTTGTTAACGTTACTATCATAATTTTGTTTTCTTTTTTAAATTTTTAGGCCACATAGTTCGAGGAAGCCAATATACGTAAAAGTACCAATAATTAAAGAACATCATGAACATGAAATTATAGAAGAACCAGAAGATTATGAAGGTGAATACGACATGAGAGTTGAACCACATCCCCCGCATGCAACTCACAATCACTATGAACACCATGACCATCACGATCACCATGATCACCACGATCACCATGATCATCGTGAACACCATGATCATCATGAATTTGAAGAAGATGACCATCACCACAACCACAATTATTACCATGATCATCACGATGACTCTTATCCACCAACTTCAAAAAAAGAAAAATATAGAAAACCACCAAAATATAGTTCTAAATATAAAGGACCACAACATATCGATTGGGAAGAAACATCAGAAAATAAACATAAAAATGTTTACGATAATGGATACAGAACAATAGTTCCAAGACCAGCAGTTCATTCTTCCTCTTCGACTCCACCCGATGATATTATTCATGAAAGTGGAGGACCACCATACTGGGATACAGAAACCGCATACACAAATCAACCTCCAAGTTCTAATCCACCATCACAGACACAACCTAGAATACCTCCATATGTAATCACATCAAATAATTATGGAGGTAGATACAACTACCCGTATTCACAGCAATTTAAATCACCTGATATAGTTAATGGTAGACCAAAACCAACTTATGAACCAGATATCGGTTATGGACAAGGTATGGAGATCGTTGAAGAAGGAAAACCTCCTTGGGAACAATACTCAGTAGCCCATTAAATTTAGCCATAAATTTATAAAAAATATTTATTTATTTTTAGATCGGAAGTGCAATTTTCATACAATTCTTAAAGTTTATTTAAATGGAAATTCTCAGTTCCGTAGTTAATAATTTAAAAGAAGAAAACATATGTAACGGAAATATTTTTTCTTGCCTTCTTATTACTTTATAATCTATACACTCTACGCTAATTTCTAAAACGTTTTTAAAGGTACAAAAAAGGTACATGTATTTAAAACATTTAACAAAAATATAATATTATAGATCTTTCTGAGAATGACCTTGATTTCACTAGGTTAATGAACTAAATCATGTTTGCATTATTTTATCTTTAACAATCCGGCAGGTACGCTCATGAACTATTACCATTCTTATAACTACTTGTTGCCAATAACAGACAGGTGGAGTGTCAAATTATTTACACTCAATCTGTTCGTTTCAGGGCTAAAATAAACAGTTCTGTTTCTTATCATATGGTCGGCCAATTAAATGACTGAATCATTTTTAAGAATAGAAGAGGTAGAGGTGTAAAAGACACTAATCAGAGTTATCTCCTCTGAAAGTAATGAATTTTATCATACAGCCAGACCCTGTGGTGAATAAAGTGAAGGTGTCATTTGTAGTGTGGAAAATAGGTGCTTTTCAGAGGGCCCGGCATGCTAATAAAAGTACTTTTCCACTCAGTGAGGAAGGCAAAGGTAACCCAACTCACTCCAGGAGTGAACCTGTAGAGGTTTTACTTAGTAAATCCTCTACAGGTTTAAACCAGCCTTTCGGCTGATGACCTAATAAACATAATTACTTGAAACAACGTCTCAAGGTGGTTACTATAGTCTAATGTTTTTCATAACACAGGGTGTCCCACAAGTAACCAAACATACTTCTGAGAAGTTTTCTTCTCTTCAAAATAATTAAAAAAGTTCATATAAACATAGGTCCGGAATCGCTTCGTTAGTAAGTCACAGCTGGCGAAAGTTTTCGCCCGGGTTTCAGTTCCCCGCAGAAATGAAGCCATAAAGAAGAAATGTTTAGAGCGTTAATTAAATTGTGAAACTAAACCAATTTAATGTACAATTGAATGAAACAGGTCCCAGATCTGTAACTGGAACAGTTTTGAAATATCTGACTAAATACAACAAAAATCTGGCCTCAAAAACTGTTTTCTACAGTATAATAAAAACCACAAGTTTTACAGATTGTGTTTGTTTCTTATTAACCTATTGTATATTATTCTCTTCAGAATTAAATTCTCTACAAGTTTTGTTTAGAAAGTTTACATGTTTGTTATCCATTTAACAAAGTTCATATTATACTTCAAACCATAAAGAAAAATTTTTTTTCTTGACCAAATTTGGTGTATTTTGTCAGATATCTCAAAAACTACTCTATCTACAGATCTGGGACATGTTTTATTCAATTTTACATAAAATCTATTTAATTTAATTACTTAATTAACTCTCAAAACATTTCTGTAAAGCTTCACTTCTGCGGGGGAACTGAAAACCGGACAAAAATTTACGCCAGCTGTAACTCACTAACGAAGCGGTCCTATGTTTATATGAACTTCTTTCATTATTTTGATGAGAGGAATGCATCTTAAAAGTATGTTGGGTTACTTGTGGAATACCCTGTATGTTTAAATGTCTATTAATATTATCCACTCGTTTCATATTAAATAATCTAAAAGAAACCGTAAATATGAATTTAACACTTGCGATCTTAAGTGAATACCACATTGTAAATATTATGTACAGTTAAGTTAGTTAAATTTTATTTAAATACTACTTAACCATGTTTTACATCCGAATATCCGGAAAAACAAATTTCCAGTACTTTTCATATCTAAACATTATTTTTAAAATTCTGATGTAGATTACTTCAGAATCATCAGTATTTCTGTGAACAGTTTAAAGTATAACACTCAGTTTTGACATCTACATTCAATTTTCTAAAACACTTTAATGGTAATTTTAATAACAATTCAGAATTTTCCTAATTTGTAAATTTTGTATAAGTTAGTAGAAAAATTGTAGATATAATTTTTAAGATAGTGATATGTTGTAACTATTTCTTTTGAGAGAATGTATGATTTGATTTGTAGGCTATGTTTCAAAATTTTATAAGTAGTTTTGTGAAAACTACATTGTGACACATGCGATAACCAAAGTTAATTGTAATTTAAGTTAGTTAAGTATCAAAAACTGTAGTTTGTACTACATTTAAATATTAAAATCTGTAGTTTAAATTAAAATTACAACATTTTCAAAATAATATAGAATGTTATTTATTGAATAATAATTTATATAAATTAATAGGTACCTACAATAATTGATTTTGATTATCACAAAATGATATTGTTATATTTATACCGGATCAATGAGAAAGGTTGTAGGCCTATCCATTTAAAAAAATACAGTTTAAAAACTACTGGGGATAAAGTGATAATTATTTTTTGTTGTTAAATAAATTTAAAAAACTTAAAAAATATTAAAGTTTTTACACTTTAGTAAGTTTCTATATAAGCATCGTTGGTTGCTCTGTACACATCTAAACGATAGTCGATCCAGGTGCGGTGTGTCATATCGAGAGTGACCGAAGCAAGAGTAGAAGCAATTCGATGTCATAAATGATTCACATTTTGAATCTTCCCATTAATAGACATTGTTTTTAACTTAACCGCAGAAGAAAAATTATGTGGAGTTAAAGCCGATTTCTTTGGAGGCCAAAGGACCGGTCAGGGAATCTTTCATGAAGGGCGTGGCGCACGAGAAGTCTGAAATAAGGAGGCGCGCCGTTTTATTGCCAAATTATGTTAATGTTTTTTCCAATGCAATTTGACCCACCAGGTTGGTCTAGCCTAGATGTAAATTCGTCGCCGCGAGTCAGCTGTTGATTTTTGGAGATGAAGGTTCCAGTTTCAAATCCTAGTAAAAGTAGTTACTTTTATACGGATTTGAATACTAAACAGTGGTTACTGGTGTACTTTGATGGTTGGGGTTCTGTTAACCAGCGAGAATGTGTGAGTTAAGACGCCATACAACATACGAAATCATGAGTCTGAGATTGCTCTGACGTGTGCAACGTGTGGTTTCCACGTGAGACGTCTGTCAAGTATTAAACCAAGGTACCTAACAGTAGTTTTTTAACAGTAATTTTTAAAATGGCTGCAACCTTTCTCGATGACCCGGTACCTACCTACCTATATAAATAACTTTCTCAATATATCTAAAATTAACAATAGTTTTTAACACCAAAATTCCTTCTATCCGAACATTATGTAAAAAATAGTAGTTTGATGTAAAATAATTATATATAGACTATTGTTTTAATAAATTTTATTCATCTGTTAAAAAAATCAAAAATTAACAAGTTTACTGTTTAAATAAGTTATTACTTTTGTAAATATTTGTTTATTTTTTAAATTATATTTTTTGTTATTTTTTAAAAGCTTTTTATTTAATTTTACCCAGTAATGAAACATTGAGGACAGAATTGGAATCACAGTTTTCAATTTAATCACAGTTTTTTGGTAAGTAAAAAATAAATCAACAAATTTGTAAATGAGGATGACGTAGGTTTTAATCTGTGGTTCAGTAAAAAAAACTGATTTCGAGAGTTACCTTATCTAATACTAACTTACAAACAAGATAGACTATATTTTAATATATCACATTAATTAATTCGGGATGCTTAGGTACTTTACGTTAATCATATTTAACAGTTTAAGATTATTGTACAACCCTAGGCTATTTGACGCAGCCGAAAACGCATTGAACACTTCTGCATTTTTTAGACTTCTCTTTTATGACTGTACGAGATGAATTTTTTATCTCCAACTTTGCTGATTAATAACAAACTTTTGTCCACTTTCCTTAGAATTTCTTATTTCCTAAGTCAATTGACGTTAGTTAATCTACAACTTCTTTTTCATAAATTTATTTATAAAGCTGTTATTTGGCTTTTGAATCATGATTGGAGAGTCCAAAACTCTAACCGTTAAATGTAGAAGCTTTCAGAAAATGAATGAAAGATTCTATCCATAGTGCTGCGTGATATTTGATTGCTCCTGAAACAAGGTTTAAAATTCTGATGATGGCCCTACCTTTCCCAACAACAACAGCCTACTTTAGAAAAACCAAAATATCATTGTCTGGTGAACTAACTCACATAAGAAGTTTCTAAAGGTATTTACAGTCGTACAACAATTCAATGAAATGATGCCAATGATATAGTCAAAATAAATATATTAACCCTTTATAGGTATTTGGTATTTATACTTACCATTAGCAATAAGGTCGATTTTTTTTAAAGAATATGCTATGCAGTTGAACCCTATTGGCATTTTATGGTTTTTTAGATGTTCTCTGGTAAGTAGGGTATCACATTTTGAAATTAGCGCGTAGCGACCATTTGCTTCAAGAGTTACACGAATGTGGTAAGGATGCATACCAGAATACGCAAAAGTGTTGTTTTGTTGTCACTTTTGTACAGTGCTTAGAAAATTCGAGATTTTTACGGGAAAGCAAGCTTTCATGCTAATATAAAGTGAAGAAAAGTTATTTTTTGTTATATAGGACTACAAGTTGTTTTAATAAGCATTCTTACCACTAAACATTATGTGATTCCTATTTTAATAAACGTTCTTTGTAAGTATACTTACCACGGCTTAACATAAAAAAAGAAATATCTTACTGTTCTGGCAGTAGAAATACATTATTCAAGTGGATATATTTTACAACATAAATATTTAGATTTTTCCCCGTAAAGGGTTAATAGCTACGTACTAACTAAAATATGTTGTACAAAATAGAAAACGTTTATTAACATCGCTCTTTTTCTAATTACAGCAATACAACATTAATAAAAAAATACTCAATTTCAAACGGTAATTATTTATTTAGATTTCAGCGAATATACAAGTTTTGAATTGTTGAAATTCTTTATTATATTATACGTTGAAAAGAACGGAACAATAAAGATTATTTTTGTAAAATACAAATAAAATAAAATAAGGATTGCGTTAAATCTAAAGCGCCAGAAAAAAATATATACTTCTTTGGAATTACATTGAAAAAGGATTTCTTACTCAAGTCATCACATCTAGTGTTTAGAGATATTGTAACATCTTTGGGTAAAAAAACAGTTTTATTAAAATAGAAACATGTATGAAATAGGTGTTTTAAACATAAATTGTCAGAACATATTTTGGATTAAATAACAATATATTAGAAATAATGTTACACCATGAAATGACTGCGAAATAACAGTACATTAAGGTCAAAGCCTTACATATTAGACAGACGAATCTAATGGTAAACAGAATTTACTGGAACATCCATGTCTAAGGAACCATGACTAAAGATCAATAATTTAACATGTTAACAAATGTTGAGGTAAAAAACACCAACAAAATCATCATATTGAACGAACATTTTTCAGTATGGGCGTAAGTAAATTATGTAATGAATCTTATTCTCATATTTGGCAAATTCAGTTATTAATTATGCATGGTAAAATTACAATGTTATATAATGATATAAATTATACGGTAGGTACCTATATCGAATAGACAAAATAATAGATAATAGATAAAAAAAAATTGTTGATGTAATTTTGTTTGTTTTTTGGCACTTGAATAACGTTTTAGATGCAATTTAAAATTTGAAGCTTACCTACTTCACCTGATTTAGTGAACTAGATTTTATGATAGATTGTAGAATTTTGTCCACAAAATTTAATCTGTTATAAAATATATCATAAAAAATTATGGTTATAAGGTGCGTCTCGAGATATAAATTACATAATTTGATCAGTTATTCTTATCCGTACAACATAGATGGATCAGTATAGACCTAATGTAATCATGTACCTAAAGTTTTTTTGTCAAAAATATCTGACATCTTTCTCAAAGAAACATTTTCTTCATTTTTATACAAAATACGACCTAAATAAAATAGTGTCGGTTTTATATAGCGTTATATGATAGGCTAAAATTCTGTACAAATAGGCCTAGTCTAAAACAAATCACAACAAATGACGTTTACCACTCTTAGACGATAAAACAGCTTACCCGTTTACATAATTAATATTCTACTGCCTCACACTACTCAAGCACGCTATTTAGGCTTACACTCAGACAGAATACTTACTTGTTACACACACACGCCATAAACTCAAAACACACTTCTATTAACTGAAACGCTTACTCTATAGACGTCTACATTTAGTACAAGACAGTCTTAAGACCAATTGGACATATGGACTTCAATTTTGGGGATCTGATAACCCTTCACAAACGAAACGTATTCAAGCGATTCAAAACAAAATTCTACGAACGATATTGCAATGACCCTTTTACGTCACAAACTTAAT
The DNA here is from genome assembly GCA_035578175.1 of Catonia carolina. NCBI lineage: Eukaryota > Metazoa > Arthropoda > Insecta > Hemiptera > Achilidae > Catonia > Catonia carolina. Next base: position 19,952,005 of record JAQMRL010000011.1, read on the forward strand.
GTAACATTAAATCAAGTTTCTCACTATAACTATCTGGGCTGCGATGTGAGCTTTGATAGGGGCTTGAATGTGGAAAATAAAATAAATAAGGTTTTTGTCGGTGGTTGCCTTCGCTGTAAATTAATCATAATGATGTTTTGTCGTTGTTACAAAGAAACATCACTGAGAAAAAAAAACATTTCTCTATTAAGGTAATTCTATAAAATTATTTAATAAACCATACGGGTGTAGATTGTAACGAAAAAGTAGATATTGCAGTATTTTCAAAATTACTAGGACGTATTTTACAATTTACGATCTCGACATATCACGGAAAAAACCGAATAGGAAACAAAATACCTTACAATTTTCTTTATTTGTAGAGCTGGGGATAATTTAAACGTCTAGGCAATCAGAGATGTTATAACAGCAACGGTAGGTTGTAGCATAAGTTATATGATTTAGATGTATGCCATACAGATTATTACATAACGCTATGTAGGATACTAACAAGCAGTAGTTGATATGGTCATATTGGTTTAACGACTTCATTGAATTTCTCAACAATTGAAAAATATATCAATAAGAAATGACAAGTAAGTAATATGCTTCCTAATAGACATACTTTCTTCGTTCTACAAATAATTTTACACAGTTTAAAGTTTTTTATAAGTACCCTCCACGGAACTCTTTATTATAAAAATGTTTGCAGATATAAGAGGTAATTATTTTAAATTACCAAAATTGTTTCTATATTCAAAAATTAAGTTAGACGTAAATTAAATAGTAACACAAGAGTTAAGTTAAATTTTATTATTTAATTGAAGAACTAAGTCACATTATCAATTTACTTTTCATTCATGCACGATAGACGAATTCAGGGAAGGAACCTAATGCTGTCTTTACATTCATTTCAAGAAAATAATTCATTACAAAAAACTTTGTATAGATTTTAGCATTTTAAAACTTTGTAAAATTTCGTGTCAGAAAATCGAATAATGATCTCTTCTGACTGGCTCTTTTTTTCAGTTGTTGATATATTTAACAGCTAAGGCAAAGATCCTAAGTTCGATTCCCGTTTAATATAGATTCCATGTATATTCTGTCCATAACAGACAGGTGAAGTGTCAAATTTTTTACACTCAATCTGTTCGTTGCAGGGCTAAAATAAATATTTCTGTTTCTTATCACATGGTCAGTCAATTAAATGACTGAATCATTTAAGAACAGAAGAGGTAAAAGTGTAAAAGATACTAATCAGAGCTATCTCTTCTGAAAGTTATGAATTTCATTATACAGCCATATCCTGTGGTGAATAAAGTGAAGGTGTCATTTGTAGAGTGGAAAAGATGTGTTTTTCAGAGGGCCCAGCATGCTGATAAGCGTACTTTCTCACTCAGTGAGGAAGGCAATGGTAAATCATCTCACTTCTCATTTTACTTAGTAAAGCTTTTAGAGGTTCAAACCAGCCTTTCGGCTGGTGACCTAAACAACAACACATATTATATCTAACCTAAAGTTGTCTACTTTATCAAATATAAAAAACACAATATTTTGTCACTAAAAACTATAATGGTAAATAAAATTTTAAACTCCCCGTAAAATTCAAAACCGATATTGTAGAAGTGATCGTTGAGGCGTTTTTGTTAAGCGGAAATCTTCTGTCAATTCATCTACATTAGAGGAGAGTTCCGCAGTTGAGCAAACATCTCTAAAAAATGTGTCCAAAACTAATACTATGGACTAGAAAAAACGTCAATCTTAATAGTATGCTGGTATGTCAATCGATCACGGAAGTAATTTGACAGTAATTGGCTGAAACATTTGCTTACGTGAACTGCTTACTTCCAACACTCAATAAATAGTTTATATAGCTCCCCCTAGTACGTATGAAATGAAATAAAATACAACAATCTTAAAATTTTCCTTATGTTTTTAATGTAATGTTAAAGAAATCTACAAATGATTCCGCAGAATAATATGTTGTACGAGGCCTGTTCAAAAAATAACCGAAATTTTTGAATTACCTACGCGCTAACGGGGATATTTAGGAACGTGCGGTTGGCAGCACACTGTTTTACGTAATTTCTTTTGTAAACACGTGTTCTTGGATTTTTGATATTTCATTTATTTTTCGTATTGTTGTGTTTATAGTACGATATGTTCAAAGTCCTAGTGACGATTTTTGTAAAGTGCGATAATCGGGAACAGTGATGCAAGGTGAAATTTTGCGTGAAACTGGGGAAAACTTTTACAGAAACATTAAAATTTTTAAAACAAGCTTATGAAGGAGATTTTCTGAGTCGTATGCAATGTTTTTAATGGTTTTCTCGATTCAAAAGTGGTCGTCAGTCAATTGAATATGACCCTTGACTAGGAAAGCCTTCGACTTTAACTGATGACATCCAGGTTAGGAAAATCCATGATCTGGTGCGTTAAAATCACCAATTGACTGTCAGAGAACTTTCAGAAGAGGTTGGCATCTTAATTGAATCGTGCCATGAAATTTTGATTGAAAAATTGAACTTGCATCGAGTTGCAGCAAAGTTTGTTCCCCATTTGATGACCGAACAGCAAAAAGAATATTGTGTGGACGTTTTTTGGCAACTTCTTGAACAAGCCAATGATGATGCAACATTCACACAAAGAATCATAAGGGGAGGCGATAGCTTGTACGATATTGAGACAAAAGTACAATCTTCCCAATGGGTTGGAAAAAATTTCACATTACAAAAATCGTCACTCGCACTTAAATACGTCGTACTAAAAACCCAACAACATGAAAAGTAAATAAAATATCAAAAATCCAAGAACATGCGTTTATAAAAGAAATGATGTAGAACCGTGTGCTACAACCGAACGTCGCTAAATATCCTCGTTAGCGCGTAATTCAAAACGTTCGGTAATTTTGAACAGACCTCGTAGGCTAAAACATAAAATTTACTATCAAATACGCACATTACACCTTCTTGACGTTCCGCAGAGAAGATCAAGAGAAAATAAAGTAAAGATTTACTTCAGAATTGCTATAACAAATAGGCTACGTAAACTATAAATTTTCAAAACTTTATAGCAGGTTAAGAGAAAGATTTGAAAATTGTAATAATTCCTTATTACACACATAAATTCACCCAATGTTATTTAAATATTAGGAATCACGGAAAATTATTAAAATGCCGGTCCGTAGAGGCATGATACATTACCTAAACACTAATAGTAGGCTACAAATTAAATTTTAATTCACAATTTTCATTTTTTGAGTGTTATCACTGGGTGGTATCCTCATTTTAAGCCATTAACGGTATTTTTTTTATTTAATTACTACACATTATATTCTGTTTAAACTTTTTGGCTAGTTGCCTTTCAAAATTAAATTAAATTAAACAAGATAAAAGTAAATAATTTATATATTCACAAATTAAAACAAACACTTTATAGCCACACTTATGAATATTAAGAATCATACTGTCAGCTTCCTCATGCCAGCTTTCATCACACCAGTCAGTAAATTCATAGTTACTTGAAACATTAACAAATAAATAAAGTATTTAAAGACAAAAAATTTACTTAGCCTCAAAAGGCGAGACTTTACCTCTGATGGTTTTAACTGAAAATTTCGAATTTCGGTTCTTTATGTTTTTCAACAGTTCAGACCGAGATCAATCGCAAAAACATTAAATTACGTGGAAAAAACTAATGAAAAAATTAAGTTTTTTAGGAGGTTTACCCAGAAAAATTATCGTGTCACCAAGAACGAATACTGTTCATAATTTTATACCGATCGTTTTAGAGCAAAGGGAATTTTAGTTTTTTAAAATATCTACATTACTGTTTTGAATAATCGTAGCTGTTGGTTCAGCTTTCTAACCAAATTTTAATAGGAATTTTACTTGTTTGTGTACATTTTGTTTTTGATTTATACCTTTTTGTGTTTTTGCCCATTCCCGTAAATTTAGATTTTTAACATTTAGGTACATTTTTCTCGGAAACCATTAACATACCAGGTGGAAATTTTGACCAGTTATTTATCTTGTACATTTACATATTCCGGTACTTTTTAATGACTTCCTCAAAAGCTACAAAAATTATTAATATGTGAAATACCTTGAAAAAAATTGTAAAAATTTTATGTTATACCTTATTCTGTTTTTAACTTTATGGTTTAACGGATTAAGTTGCGAAAATGTCAGTAGCTCGAGCAACCCGACAACTACAAGTAAGTAAAGTTTAATTTCCCTATCGTTTACCAATCTTGAGCAAAATGTACCTAAAAATAGCAAATTTAACATTGGCGGGATACAAAGTACAGTCTTCCCTTTTAACGGAACAAAATAATAAATCATGGTGTATTGACCATAAGGTCTAATCTTGTCTTCCGGTCTCCTCCAAAGGTTTTCTTATTCAACATCAATTACGTGATAGTTAAGGTGGACTGAGTGCATATTTATTATTATAACAAATAATAATCCATTGACACTTTATTTTTAAATTAGTCATGCATTAAATTTATTGTAATTATAATTTATTAGTCAGCATAAAATTTTTTATACGTTAAAGAACAATGTATTTGTCTTGCATTACACGATCTCTACCTTAAACGTAATACAGTTTTAGTATAGTGATGTTGTATACCTATCATTATTTATTATCTAAATAATAAATTTGACTGTAAGTCAGTAAATATCTGCGATCTAGTATACAACGAACAGATATGATATACGTGTATATCATGTAAAAGCGAAACTAATTGGAACTACATTGTCCATGTTATTATTTAACTTTTCTAATAAATGGAACGCATTCTGTCGTAGACCTACAAATAAGCGATCGTTTTATATAATAGTTTGTAATACAATAGATTTGATAATTTATCTAAGCTTAAAGTAAATACATCATTCATATGTATTTACTACGGTATAGTTTATTAATCGAGTATATTTTTATTTAAATACACATGTATGTTATAAATTAATTATGTTTTTAAATAATATTTAAGACGTTTAAAACGTCTTTCGCCAAGGAATCTTATTAGACAATTGTAGGACTGTAATGTTGACTGCAAGTAATTGAAGTTTTGGAATGTTTAGCGTCATGTTTAGAAATTGTTATAATAATTTAATAACAAATACTAAATTTTCAATTGAAATGTGTCAAAAAAAATCATTTCAGATTACGTAATTTTTCTGGAAAATTAAATATGTACTTAAAGATTTTTAACAATTTTATTAAATAGGCCTATCCAAGATTCAAAAATCTAAACTATTATTACACCCTTAAAAGGCAGTAACATAACCAACAGTGATTGGTCTTATTGGTTAAGATGACAGAAAGTTTCATGGAATTGAGAATTATTTTATAAATTGAAATGCCCGAATTAATGCACACATTGTAAATGTAAGGTAAAAGTTTGAGTAGCATCAGAGTTAGCAGAAATCGTTTCATATTAATTTTATTTTGTTTGTCTGCATGACGAAACATTCCCCTCTTAATTTTTTACAATAATTACAATCCTTTTTCAGGTTAATAAAGTTAGGTACCTCGCATTATAGTACATTCATTCACCGATGACTGATTTGGGTCTTCCACGTAGGCCTACGTATAAAATATAAAACTTTAGACCAAAGCGGCGAGTAATGTAATATTACAATATAAAAAAATCTGAAGACTTGAAGATTCTGCTTGTATCCCACTACTGTGCATCGATACTGTTTCCCTACTACTAGTTCACCTCTTAATCATCACTGACGTTACTCCCACTATCACAAAGAGGCAGTTAGAGGGGAACCTGTTCCCGTCTTCGGTTGGCGCATGCTCATAGAACATTTTTTACTAAGTTTTTGTGTTATATTATTTGTGGTTTATCCTAGTTGAAAATATAAAACAACTAGAGAACAAAAATCTATCCTTGAGGTATACTGCCCTGAATGGGAAGTTGTTTGACTGAAGTAATTCTACAGAAACCAATAAATTTATCGATCAGAAACGGTTATAAAATATGAAAATATGTGTAAGCCTACGGTAGAAAATGAATATTTCATTCAAGTGCATCTACCCATATACTATCGAAAGCTTGGTATATTTCGAAAAACAATACCCGAATATACTGTTTAATATCTAAGGTGCTAGTTTCAGAAAATAAAAAATAGAACGTTATGTTCGTTGGCCCATTAGAGATTTGGAATTTGCATAGGTTTTTTGGCATAGAAAACGAAAATGTCTCAGCCGAGCTCGTGTTTCAAGGCCTTACCGTAAAAAGATTGTAAAATTTCAAGTCAATATATTAATTCCGTAGGTACGCTGTATTTCTTCGGTCATTCTCAAAATCTAGGTTAAAAATTAAGACACCATCTGGCTTCCATTCTTTCTTCTTTCTTCTTCCATTTTCCATTCTTCTCCTTTAGTCTAATTTTTTATTCTTTTTATATTGTGATTGAAACTGTAAATAACATAAATTATTTTTGTGATTTTTTTGTATCGGCCTGTTTCTTTGTCAAAATAGTTACAGGAATTTGATTTTCTTTATTTTATTTTACTTCTAATATGTGTCCATTTGTCTTTTGGGTTACTGACAAAATTCCTTTTTAATTACGTATGATAGTTTGGTAATTTTTAGACGATTATCCCTGTTGTTGCCATATTTATCTAATTTTCTTTAATAACGATAATGGGCTAAAAAAATCACTTATTGTTTACAACCCTTCTGATACTAGCAATAATCCTGCAAACAGAGCGGGTGCAATTACAAATTCAAATTTAATTGATTAACTCATAAAAATATTTAATTATATGCAGAGAAAGTGTTACACATTGTTGAATATATATTACATAACATGACGAAATGTTTTTAAATTTTATTGGACTAGGATAGTTGGAACATCTTATATCTTTAAAGTAATGTAACACAATAAAGTTAAAAAAATTCTGCAACAAAAACGAAACATAATACTTTTTTTATTATAGTTAACAATATACGAGCACTTTTACTTCAGTTATTACAAAAATATTTCAATATATTCATTTTTTCATTTGTTTAAAAATACCATGATAAATTTAAAAAAAACTTATGAAATATATCCGGAAGGAAGTGAATATAAACGGAAATAAATATAATATTAAAATTATTTTTAACCAATTAATAAAATAGATTATGTCAATTAAGCTATTAATATTATTAAATAAAAAATAATTTATACGGTTTTAACAATTATAATTAAATAATTTAAAATTTAAAAATCCTAATAATCGATGTATTAGAAAAATGATTTACTTTCATTTATAGTTTACAATTTAATAGACAACAGAACTTTCTTTCTCTACATAGTAATTATTTATAATATAAATAAAATAAACCAAAACAATTACTTTTTCTTATTATCGTTATTATGATAATATCCGTTTTAAGTATCAGTCGAAGTAATTTAAATATAATCGGAAGTGAAATGCTTACCAATATTTGATCTTGTTGTAGCAAGAAAAATTCTATTACAAAGTTATAACCGCACAAATTATTACTGTATTAAATATAATATTAAAACAAAAATTAAATAAAAGTAACCTACCTGTTTAGATAAAAAAACCAATACACCGCAAAACACACCCATCTGTATAAATTTATCATTCAGTAGATTTTAAACGAGCTGTTAATAAAATTGTATTTAAATTTATTACTCAGGCTACAATGAATGAAGTGAAAAAATTCATCAGAGCATATAAAATATAGTGAAATAACTAAAACTATCTACAACTATTTTATAGGTGTTTCCGCATTTTCTGTAGTAGAAATATTCAATAAAATTTGTACAGTTAAGGTATGATGAAAGCAATTCAATATAATCGTATTATTGTAAAAAATTGTTAACATTATATTTGCCAGTCGTATTTATTACTTAAATGGTATCTCACCTTACGTCATTATAAAAAAGAGGTAGTGCCTTGTCATTGTTAAAGCGACATCTCTAATTTATTTTCATAAAAAATATCTTCCAATAGGGTGTACAATTTTGCTATTAAGTAATTTAAGTATTCTCCTGCAGTAAGCTCTATGGTAATAAAAGATGGACCAATAAACTTTTTTTAACTTTATTTGAGAAAAGAAACTACAGCTATGTAACATGTTAACACAACCAGCAGTTATAATTTCAGTAGTTTTATTAAATTGTCTTGTTTTCACTTGCCGTCCAGTGGCAACCCCTCAAGACGAATCACAAAGATCTCTATTCTATTGCCTTTTCAGTCTTCTAAGTGGGTTGTGTGATAGGTGAGGAGCGAACAGCGACTGAATTAGTAGATGTATATGATAATGAAGTTTGCTATGGAAACGTATGTCAAGTTTCTTTACTGTTTCGTGTATCGTTTCAATGTTAAGGTCTCTGAGTAATGTTTTGGTATTAACGTAGGCCTACTCGTATGTTGAACAGCCTAATGATAAATAGATTATCCTCAAGAACATCACTACAAACATTAAATAAAAACGTATACTGAGAATTCTTTACTGCAGTCTCATTTGAGTTTTATTCTGCCCAAATAAAAGAATTGATATCCTTTTTTTAAGCAATAGATTGGTCAAAACAGACCAGTGAAATGGGCTATACGATTTTTGACCTCACGCAATCAGACTTTTCCTGTGGGGTTGTATAAAGACAACCCCACAAATTGTGGTTTATTTAATATGGATCAACATACAAAACGATCTCATTAATAGAATAATAATCTGAACAAATTGTTTGAATACTACTGCGGTTATGATTCACACTAGAAAAGAATGGATTTGTCGAGTGAAATTATGCATTTAAACAAAACGGAGCAATTTTGAACGTAATGAGCAATGATTTCATTTCTTGTAATTTCATTCTACATTCATTTCAGAATCGGATGACATGGCTTATGAGCTGTTATTGCCAATGTATGAAAAATTATTTCATTCCATTGGAAACCCCATATTATTTACTCAGCATATATAAGATAACTTTATTGCATTATTGCTGGCCGCGCCCACTATATTAGAAGTCTAAATGAAAACCATTGTAGTTTATGGCGTAGCAAGAAACGCCTATTACGACATTAATGCCTATTAGGATAGATGCCGGACCCTTTTTAACAACTGTTGAAGATAAACTGAATGCTTTGGTAGTCACCTTTTTGAACCATTTACTCTTCACCATGACTTTCAGTCCGTACAGTTCCTACACATTACAGAGTCACTAGATGCATAAAAAACAATTATTACTGAATTTGACTTAAAATTTTTCAATACGCAGCGTTAGTCCTGATATTAAGTTAAATAACAGTAGTTATTTGAATGCACTTTTATTTGCGGATGACGTGTGGATTGTGCAGGAGACTGAAGATGATCTTCAACGGGTGGTCCATGTGTTATACAAACTGTGTAAAGATTTTGGCTTAAAAATTTCCATTGATAAAACCAAAATAATGGCTTTTAAGAGAAAATATCCTGTCCGTTCGAAAATAGTTGTGGATAATACCGGTATCGTTATTTAGGGTGCAATCTGGGATTTGATTCTGATTAGGATATAGAACAGAAATTAACCCAATTCCAGAGGATATGCGGTACTATAAGCAGAACTTTGGGTAATAGAGTGAGAAAGGTTAGAAAACTTAAGTTCTACAAAGTTATAGCAGCTCCAGTTATTCTGTATGGAAGTGAGGCGTGGACAACAACAAAAACCCAAGAGCGGAGAATCCAGACAGCAGAGATGAGATTTCTTCGAAGAACTAAGAGGTGTACACGCTTGGACAGAATAAGGAATGAGGAAATCATTTCAGAATTAGGTACTTACAACTTGAGCGAAAAGATAAAGGATTACCGCCAAAGTTGAAGACAGCACATGGCAAGGATGTTGGATCACAGGATACCTAAGGAGGCACACTGGTACGCTACAGGAGGGAAAAGGGATGTTGGTAGACCTAGGAGAAGATGGAGATAGATGATATAGTTTGTGAGTTTGGAACAGGCTGCGGCCTAATCCTTGGTTGGAAGAAGAAGAAAATTTTTCATTCCTTTTATATAAATGATCAAAATTACCAGTGGCACAAAAAATCTCGTATGTATTGTTCTCGTTTGAAACCCTTATAGATTTACCACTACGAAATTCACGGTTCAAACAAACATTCTAATTTATAACACAATCAGAAATACCAGTGAAAAACTATTCGATTCATAGTACAAACACCCGTTTACGTTAGTAAAGAAACCTTACGCACAGATTTGTAAATCATTTTCGACCAAAGCTCTTTCGAACACCTATAAAATCGCTGTCACAAGTCACAAGAATACGATAACCTACTTGTACGTTCACTGCCCATATTAAAAATACCTGAAAATCCTACAAGAGCCGCGTAAAAAGACGCTGTAGTAGTGACCTGCTAATTTTATGAAATAAATTTTATTCAAAATTAAGAAAATTTTTAATTACAATACAAGATTTAATAACAATTTGGTAGGGACCAGTGAGATTTCTATCCCTACCATGTCACTGTATGTCAATTATTATCATCACTCCTACAACATTTAATATTTACAGTCGTAAAGAAAGTATTAAAAAAAAGTTATGTAAAAAATGTATTTTATTGTTTTTAGTCTGTCTATAATGAACTTAATTAAAACAATGTAAGTGAATAAACGCTGATATATTTTTCTAAAACTCTTTTTTAGAATATTGTTTGTATTTTAAAAGGATAATCTACGCATTTCTAGAAAATTTTGTATACTTTCTTTGTTCTTATACAAGTAACGATTCAAGAAAATTACAATAATACTTTTTTAAATTTATTCGTAAGAGTAAATTATTATGAAAATATAAGAAGATTAAAAAAAATCTAACGAACAATAGGTCTATGATCAAATCCAAAATTAATTGTAGCAAAAATCAATTTAATCCAAGGGAGAAAAGCTAGGATATTGAATACATGAAATCATTACTGGATTATCACTACTGCGTGACTGAAATAACCGTACAATTTTTTGTAAAACTCATAAAATTTACTTATAGCCATCAGAGAGATTGTAAAAAATTATTTAAAAAAAAAGAAAAGAATCTGGTGTGAAACACTCACACGACTTTTTCTTGTCAATGAAAATGATGAACAATATAACCTAACATTAGTAAAAAAGCATTAGAAATGAACAAAAAACTAACCTTAAAACATAACTTATTTTAATCATGAGTGAATGATGCAAAATGAATACTAACCTTAGTTTTGATTAATAATACGAAAAATCACTCTTTCACGCTAAACTAGGCTCTGTAGAGAACAATATTATTTAAATAAAATTGATAGATCTTTTAATTTCCTATAAAATTGGTTATATATACTTTCGTCGTAAAATGCATATTAAGGCCAAAATCTTAAAAATCGATATTTTTACAGATTTCCATAAAAACAAAAAACAGAAAATCATTTATTACCGCTGAATAAGCGTTATGCAAAAAACTTTTTTAATGTGAGTTGTCGATTTTTAAATTTTCTACAGCTTTGATGTTATACACATTTTCTTTAAAATTCATTTTAAGGTCGCAATCTTGAAAAAAACATTTTTTTCTACGAAAGAACAGCCTTCTCACGAATTTCAGCAGGCATGGCGCCTATTCAGTCTTGTAGAGCATAAAAAACGTAGTAAAGAGGCGATTTTAAAAAAATCGTAGAAGCTGTTATTGAGAAAATCGCAAAAAGTGAAAAATGATAAGAATAAAGTGCTATTTCTGGTTGACCGATTTTGTTGGAAACGTTCGTGTCAGGTCCTGTAGTAGTATCTAACTTGAGTTTCAAGTTTCAACTTTTACGATGCTTCGCTCTTAAGATATTTTGCTCACACACACACACACACACACACACATAGTATTCATATAGCCAAGAGAACGTAAAATGTAATGAAACATCAAGAAAAACAATAAGTCCGCGAATCTATTATATATTCTTATTTTACACGTAACTTTTATATTCCATGTTTTTCTTTTAAATTTATTGAATTTTATAAGTAATATTATTATTTGTGCCCCTTTAATCTAGTGGTATTTTACATAACTTTGCTAATATCCTGTGTACTTAAAAAATACTTACCGCATCATATTTTATGAAGCGGTAAACAGTTTCTTTTTCCATAAACCCAGTGATAAAAAATATATTCCAATACTAAATACTCCAGAATGCGTTGAACAAAAGTCATTTAAATTATTACTTATTGTTTTGTTTTTGTAGTTCTTGTATAATAAATATAATGATACATACTTAAACGAAATTATATCCGGTAATCATGCAGTAAACCTTTATCATTAGATTATATTTGTTATACAAACAGAAAATAAGTCTACGCATGAGTAAACAATCAGAAAAAAGTGCAAAAAATTATTTTTTTCGTTAGCAATATTAATTTATATAATATTTATTTTATTTTATTAAAGAAAATATTATTAGTAATATAAACTGATAATAAAATTATTATATAAAACGATATCCAGTAAAAAAAATCATCAAATAATCCGTAGATGTATATGTGCGGAATAGTTATTCTACACCTTTCTAAATTGTTTCAAATTTATGTAACTTTAACTACTATAAAGAAATCATAAATATAAATATTTATCTCAAATTTACTTAATTTTTTAACTACTTAGGCCATGAAATAACAAATTAATTTGTTATCGGATGACGTAAAATGGCCGCTACATTCCAAATAAACTAAAACATGTACGTATAGAAGGAGACATTAGTGTACAGACAAGCAAAGTTCAGAAATTATAATTCTATGAAAAATCTGCATATCTTTTTGCTATTGAATGCATTAGAACAACCGGGAAGGCTGGTCTAAGAGAAACGGAGAAATTTGAGAAAAAGATCCTCGGTAATATAATAAGTTCAAAGACAGTTAATGGATATTAAAGGTTGTGAGAAAGAAAAGAACTATAGCCCACTAAAAAAAACTTAAACGATTAATGGAAACGAAGAGTAAAATTCTTTAGTAATTCTCTGTATAGAATGGGTGGTACAACGGTAAAGAAAACAAATTTTTAAGACACTAAGTGTATGTAAATTTAAGGGGTCAAGTAAGTGATTTAGAGACGTGAAAAAGGATATTAAAAACCTGAAGTAAACCGAGAAAGCAATGGATCTATCCAAATTCAGACAACTAATCACTCACTGACTCTAAAGGGCTTCCATGAAGAGGAAAAGGAGAACACTAGTTGGAAGGAAGAAGGAAGAAGGACGTAAAATGAATGCTGAGAAGATGGGCTGAAAATGAGAGCAAAAATGTCTGAAGTTACTTAATGTGATCGAAAATTAGCCTTATAAGGAAAAAATAACTAATAGATTTATTAAAAATTCAACCAAATATTTTATGAAAATTTATCTAAAATCTCTTCTTTAATGAACAAATTAAGAAATTTGTAAAAAAGAAAAACTGACAAGGTAACTCCTAGTGGAGACACTTTACCAAAGAAAACTAATTTTTATTCACAAAATCTGCACCGATTTATGTTTATCATAAACATAATGAAAATACATTTTGAAAAACAAAAGTTAGGATTTAATATACTGAACAAATAAGTAGAACATGTTGAACAAAGAACAACAAAGAACATGTTGAACGAATGTCAGCCGATAGGCTTCCACTAAAAATTGTCAAGTATCAGCCGGTAGGCAAAAGAGATATAGGCAGGCCACGGAAAAGGTGGCAATGATTATTACCATAAGGATAAAAAAAACAAATGTTATAAGATTGAATTAAATTTATCATTGATAAAATATTAATCAAACTGAATTACATATTTAATATTGAGGGAACTGTTTTCTAAAATTATTAATATAAGCCGAATGTGAGTCGGAACAGGCCATGGCCTAATCCCTGTTTGAAAGAAGAAGAAGAAGACAAATAAGTCTCTTGGATGTCTCCGTTTCAGCTTGAACAACCTTTGTTCTATAAATTGATGACCAAACATAATCGTGAAATTCAAGCTGTTTTCATACGCTAAGTATTTTATATTTTAATTTTTTCTAACTGTTGAAATAAAAATAGATCGTTGTGGATGTTGCTATTTGCCATTTAACTGGGCCAATCTGTTAGAGATCCGAGGACTTATCTGAAAAAAGCTGAATAGTTTTAACACTTTAGTACACACTTTAGTTCTTTAGTTAACACTTTAGTTCTGAATGCGCCTCATAACTGAATACTGTAAGTCCAGATCGGTTTTATTAAGGTCTTATGTATTGAAAGTTCGTTTAATAGCAATAATTTAAATTTTGAATAACCCTAATTTTTATTTTCTTAGTAACCTAAAGATTTCAATAAAACATTGATTAGTAAATATTATAATGGGAACAATACTGGGTAGACTACATCTAAAAAAAAAGGTTCAGCAAAAACATTAAACAATATTGGAAAGGAATTTTATTTTTCTCTTGGTTTATTTACAAAGGTTAGAATTACAACAAGCAAATGCGATGATTTTGTTAAAATGACAATGGTAATAGAATGTAGAGGGTAGGGCCCCAATTTTTGTCTCCACAAGAATTGTTATTAAAAATTTTAGAATTTTGAATAAAATTTATTTATTTAAATTAGCAGGCCTCTACTCCAGAGGTTTTAGGCGTTTTGCGGGATTATCAGGGAGATGTAAGATGGAAAGTAAAAGTGAGTTTTAGTGTTCTTGTGACTTATTGTGGAAGGGTTTGTACAGGTGTTCGATGGAATTTAGAACAAAATTTATTTGAAAATCTGTATGTAAGGTTTTGTACCATAACGTAAAGGAGCAGTTGTACTATATAGCGTAAAGCTTTTGACTGGAATGTCAGACTGTGTTATAAATTAGAATTTTTGGAGCCATTTTTTTTGTAAATTTGGGAGTCATAAATCTGTACAGCTTTTAAAAGAAAAAAATATACTATATATAAAAATAAATAAAATAAATAAATAAATAAATAAATCTTTATTTGTCAGTGACCAAAAAATGTGTGTAGACATCGTCAGATACAGTTATACGTACGTTTAAATCTATTTTAACTATTTTATTTACACTATCGAACGATGTTTCATAATTCTAAAATCTACACACATTAAATTTCAAGATAATTACATTCATTACATTCATTGTAAGATAATTTAAGAACTCCTGATCAGAATAAAATGCATGTTTTGTTAAAAAACCTTTTACTTCCCGATCAAAGTTTTTTAAATTAAGGAGTCTTATTTTAGATGGTAATCTGTTGAAAAACCAAACGGAATTGTAGTAAATTCCTTTTGAGAACATTGAAGTTCTACATTTTTCAATTCTGAAGTCATCATTGTGTCGAGTTTCATAATTATGATTGTACTACTATAATAGCCTATATATTTTTTTTAAGACACTTGTGTCATGACATGATAAATATTTAAATAAAGTTGATAATTATATAAAATAAATAGGTATAGTGTTATAGTCATATTTAAATAAAAATAAAAAGTTTTCTGTTATATTTTTTTTTCTGTACCTACTTATTCGCGAAAAGTACGAGGAACTTCTTGACTGTCTCTCATATTTTCACTATGATAAGAGTATCATTAAACATCAATTTTTACGTGCATAGCAATAAATTTTTTTATTCAGAAATTGATAAATTTTCCGGATAAATTATAAATCAATACCGTGTTTTACAATTATTTAGAAAGTAAATAAAATTTTACGATTATAGAAGCAAGGTCATTTAAAACAGCCAGATAAACGAATTCAATTTTTCACATTATTTCTTACCTATTTGTATACACCACTGAGTAATGTCGCATTAGTAATTTTATTGTAACAATTTGTTAGCTTTAGCCTATTAGGAAATAACCACATTTGCAAATTTTAAAAACCAGTAGTATTTATGTAATTTTTTTGTCTAATGTCCTGTTTTTGTTTCGATTGAGCAAATTACTCAGATGCTCCCATCCGTACTTTATACAAGATTATTGTTCTAGAATCTCGTTGATGTTCTTCTGGAATATTGTTTTTATGTATTTTGTTTTTATGAATATTGTTTTTATATTGTTTTTTTGTATTTCTTTTGTCCGTTACACCATCTCAAAATTCAAGTCACAAATTAACAATATAAAAAATTAATGTTTAACAGTAGAGCCAAGCAGTTTCATTACTAAATTATTATTTTTAAAAGAATAATAAAACATTTATAAAATATTTATTTATTTTGGTTTTAATTTTTAGTACGGTTCTGTGCATTAAGTTCCACAATTTCTATGTATAATATTTTACTTTCAGGAGAAGATAATAGTTGAATGATAGACAACTATCGATGACAGTTGCTATTTAGGCTTACACTTGGACAGAAAACTTACATGGAACGCACATGTTACACAAACACCCGCCACAAACTCAAAACACGCTTCTATCAACTGAAACGCTTACTCGATAGACGTTCTAAGTTAAACATGTCACACAAATTAAGAATCTACAAGACATTCTTACGACCAATCTGGACATATGGAGTTCAACTTTTGGGGATCTGCTAGGCCTTCACACACGAAATGTATACAAGCCTTTCAGAACAAGATTCTACTAACGCAATGGTCCTTTTACATCATAAATTGAATGTTGCACAAAGACTTACAAATCCCGTACGTAATTTATGTCGCGAAACAACTATACAAGAAGATGCATGACAAAAATTTTAATTACATGACAACCCTCTCATACAAAACATGTACACTAGGGCGATACCGGGTACTCAGCGCAGACGTTTGAAGAGCCTCTGGCCAAAAGATCTTCTTGGCCAACTGTAGGACTGTGGTGATGACTGCACGCTTTTTCAAGTAATCAAGTTTTGGAACATTAGCTTCACATATTTAGAAATTGTTGTATTAATATAATAACACATACTAAGTTTCAATTAGAAATGTCAAAAAAAGTAAATGAGGTATCTAGTGGTAGGTATGTTATCCGTTTAGAACTGCGGCTGTTGTCCGTTATTCAGACCAAAAGGTCTTGGCTCCTTTTTCACTTTAGACGTTGGTGTCGTACAGTTGGGAAGTTATACTAAAATAACTTCCTAACTTGCCTGTAGGTAGGTCATGGGGTAGTTGGTCTGGATAGTCATCAAGTCGTTTGCAAAATTTACTATAGTTCGCGGTTAGTTCCTCTACTGTCAGAATTTTGAAGTCGTCGTGGAAGGTTATATTGTTACATAAAATAGAGTCCCAGAAGCAAATCTTAAGAATTTTGATTGAAAGATCCGGATCGGCTTTAAGTTACTCTTTGTAACTGCTCCAAAGAGACACGAATTAGAACATAAGTCCAGGATTAGTCAATTTAAAAAAAATGGTAATAACCATTTTTGAGAAAATTGAAAAAAAATTAAACGCTTAAACTAGGCCTACTTTTGTTATCTAACTTAATTCCAAGTTTCAACTTCGTACATTATTGCCGTTTTTGAGACATTTTGTTCATACACGCAGACCAATCGCTAAAGATATGGTTTTTTAGTTCAGGGGCCTGACAACTTGTAGCTGTTTCCGGTGAAAACCCGATTTTGAAAAAATGATAAAAACAATACTTTCCTTCCCTATTAAAATTATAACGAAAAAATATCTGAACCTAAAAGGAATTTTTTTATAACACATAAGAATTATTGTTCTATTTCCTATACATGATCAACAATTTATTATATAATTCACAAAGTTTATTCTGATAATAAACCAGGTAAAACAATTAATGCAACATGTAATAATTAGGTCTAATGAGTAATTATTTTAATGTTTGTTCCTCGACATACATTCATCAATCATTATTAGAATAATATCTTTAACATCCGATTATGATAATGAACTAACCGGATGCATTAAGAAACATGAAATTATTAAGTAATACTAATAATTTAGAGTATAATCAAAAATGTACTAATTTCATTAGTTCTGTATAACCATCACGAATTCATAATTATTATACATTTAATAATTAACAAAACTAGATTACTTAATTAATTATATGCAACTAACACATATAAAATATACTTCCTAAAAATTACTCAGTATAGACAGATGAAATAAAACTATAATTAAAAACTATAATATACAATTAATATGAATTATATACATTGCAAAAATAATTAGGAAGAGTTATTTAACTATAAAGGATTAGAGTATTAATTAATTGTATTTCTTACATAAAGTAATTAAAAAAATATGATCCAATGAAATTAATAATATGATATTTACCGTTGTAATTTTATGGAAGTTAAAAAAAGGAAGAATCTTGATTACAAAGTAAAGAAAAAATTGATTAAAACAAGGGAAGTAAAATCCAGTGAATCTATTATACAATTTTATTTATATTTTATTATAATCTTATTCGTTGATTTAATTTAAAAGTAGGAGTGGTGATTTAAAAGTGGAGGTAATATTTTTAAGTGGAAGTAGGGGAAAATCATTCATAAACAATTGGAAGGATACAAAAAAATTGGTTAACGATCGTTATAGTAACGATAGGTATAAATAAACTCCCCGCAATATAATAATTAGAAAGACTGTGAAAGGGAATTTCCCGTTTTTATGTTTAGATTTTCGTTTCAGTCTACGGTTTGTTATATATATACAGATATAGTTTATATATTATGTATATATAAATTAGTTAGCAGATAGTGCTAGTCAGTTGTGTGAAAGACATTCTTTTATATCGACTTGACCACAATAGAAGAAAGACATCGGACTCTATTATAAACGGATAGGAATGTCCTCTACTATTGCGGTAAGTGGTTTTTATTCAATGATATTTTATATTAAATCAATTAAATAATTTTAAAAATCTTAAAAAAATTACCTAAATATTATATTATTTATTTAAAATTTCACAGTTTTGAATTTATTGTTTTAATTTATTAACTTATTTAATTTAATTTAATAATAACATTAGTTTAAAAGGGTAAAAATATTATTAATGAAAAATTAAGTTATTTGCCTGGAGAATGGGAATGACAACACCAAATAACATTTCTTCATAAAATCAAAATTTTAAATATTAATTGAATTACAAACTTATAGTTGAATAATTGGATCACAATAAATGATGTTGAATCAATTTTTAAACTTCTCGTTCTTCGATATAAACCGTGATGCTCTCTTCCGCTCTCAAATCTTGAACATTTTTCTCTAATTTAGTTCTGTTCTTTCTTCAAACCACTTCATGGTTTTTTGTGTTCTTGTTCTTATCCCTTGAAGCATCAAATCCTATTTCTGAATTCATTTCTGTCTTTTATTGATTTTTTTGGGAGTGTATATGGTTTTATGTTGTTATTATGTATTATTATTATTATTTATTATTGAATTTATATTATTTTATATTGGGGAATGTAAGTTTCTGAAAATCATTTCTTTGGTAGTTTGTACGACTTTTATTTACTAAAAAGTTATGTAAATCTATTTTGGTTTACTCTGTACAAATGTTCATAGAACTAAATTTTTAAAAAATAAATCCGTATTATCCTGTAGCTTGAAATCAATTCTATTTTACATTAAAAATTTATACAATAAATTTCACTAATATTTTTACGCTGCCTTGATCTCTACTGTACACTACCTACACGTGTTTCGTAGATCCACGGTCTTCAGAGTACGCAATAACATTTGAAACTTTGAAATGTTTATTTAAAATCTATAGGAGATATTACATCTTTAGTCATCCATACAAAAGTAGATGAGTCATATATATATAAATGATTGAGGATGTAATGTCTTCTATAGATTTTAAATAAACATTTTAAAGTTTCAAAATATGATGTTGTGTACTCTGATGATGGTGGATCCACCGAAACACGTGTAAGTAATAAACATTAGAGATCAAGGCAGTTTAAAAGGTAAGTGAAATTTATTGTATAAATTTATTATATAAAATAGAACAAAATTTTTCTTTTCGGTTTGTTGTCTGTTGTTTTTTTCATGTTCTTATTGTTATGTATTTCTTCGTTACTTCTGAGGCTTAACCGTTGTCCTCATTGTTTTAGGACCTACTATTTTTAGAAGAATTTTTCTTTCTTTCAGTTCCATAGTACCAGTATTTTTCTTAAATCCCTTTTTCAGGAAGAATATACATTCTAAACCATAAAGTACTTCTGATTTGGTTAGTGTGATTTTGTGTCTTAATTTACAATTTATTTTTAATTAATCTAATATTTTTGTAAAGATTATTACTCATCTGCAAAACCTGTGTTTAAATGGTTATACTATTGATTGTTACACGAGTGTTATAGGCTGTACTTTTAAGTGTTACTAGATATAAGATTAACACTAAATAAGAATAAAATTATAACCTGTTTAAATATTACAAGATTAAATAGTTTAACAAATTGTGATTACTGAAAACAAATAAGATGTTCAGTGAATGTATTTCAAATCTCTGATCCACCTACTGCGGAGCCGACAACTGCGTTATCAGGTAAATGTTGACAGTTGAGATCGCGGATTAATGGTTTGTTATTGTTTACCAATTTGATTTAAATTTGTGGTACAAAATAAGTTGTAAATATATGTGCTGGTTGTACACAGCTGTATTGTCGTAAATTTACAAAAATAAAGTGAAAAATACAATATGTAACTGATGTAAAACATGTGAAATCTCATAAAAGACATGTACACAAGAACAATACTGTTACTCAACACAATCGTTTAATTCGCCTCTAACTAAGAAATACGGCATCAAGAGCCAAAATAAAGTGAAAAATACAATACGTAACTGACATAAAACATATGAAATCTCATAAAAAACATGTACACAAGAACAACGCTGTTACTCACCACAATCGTTTAATACCCCTTTAACTAAGAAATACGGAATCAAGAGATAATCCGTACGACTAAAATCTTCAATACGTAAATAAAATTTTGAAAACATGTTACAAACAGTTTTTAAAATTGTACTACTAAGCTGTAAATAAACACTAAATTGTCTCTTTTTCTACTTTAGCACGTCTCTATTTAATTAGCGTTTTAATGTCTTTGTAGGGTGCCTAGTAAACTAGGAGAGAAAATTATTTAAACTCCGTACTATTATGGTTCTGAAAAGTGTCTTTTAACATTCTTAACACTCTTGACATAAAGGACTGGTAAGTCATCGTGTTAAATTTTGCAGGATATAGAAGTTGTTTTGAAAAGGGATATAGCGTGTGTTTTTTTAAATTATCGCATTAAGATTTAAAAAATAATAATTTTGAAAATCAATTAAATGAAAAAGCTAAGACTAAACAATGATCAGTCATTTCATGAATAGTTTACAGCATTGTAAATTCAGATATAATTTTAATTAAAAATTTCTTTACTCTATCAGTGTTTCAGTCGTACTCGTGAGATTCCTGGTAAATCGGTGAATTTAGAAAGCTTACTAAGGTATTATTATGATTCTGACATCTGTTTTTGAACTTAAGGTACGATTTTGAAATTTAACTTGATATTTTCGGCTTAGTTACTCAAGTACTCTAGCTACTTAACCCCCGGAGTCATCTAAATCAGAATTTTTAATTTAATGTCTTCATTGTAACATTTATATTAGAATATTCATATTTTTTTGTCACAACATTTTATTAGATGACATTACAGTAGGCTTGTTTACGAAGTAATAATATAATTTTGTTAATGTCTACTAATTCTCTGCTTTATGGTAAGGAAATTAATATCAGCAAACACAAATAATTTAATCCTTTCAGGTTGTTTAATGAGGTGAGCAATTCAGCATTAAAGCTCATATTTTGATTTTTTTGGCAGAAGTTCTTCCAGATAAAGAGTATTACTGTTCCCTAAGGATGTACTGATGTGATTGATCCAGTTTATATAACAGCAGTAATGAAACAATGAAAATAAGTTATCACTTTTATTTTAGGCAGTGAGTTTTAATAATAAAAAATTGGTTTCAATTTCAGTTGAGGTTAAGTTATCCTAAAGGGTAAAAATATTTCTTCTATCATTAAATAAAAATTAACTTGAATATTTCTCATTAAATATAAAATAAGTTAGCAATTAAACGATTTTAAGTAAAACTGATAATTACTGCCTTTGATTAAGTACGTAAAATTTAAATATTTTAAAATTAATTTGGGATTTTAATCATTTAATTTAGTTTATGTTATGTTTACTAAAACATGCGTCAGTCGATCTTAAAAAAAAATTGAAAATTATTGTACTTTTAAATAAAAATACATATTTAGTTTCAAAATTTTTATAATTATTACCAATCAGAGTAACATAATTTAATATTTTTTATATTAGGCATAATATAATACTTTTTTCAATGTTGATTGAATACGTGAGTGGTTACTCAGTTAACTTAAGTTCCTGTCAATCAGATAAAATCTATTTATCTTAGTATCTGTAACATTTAAAACAATGAAAACTATTCAATTTAAATGAGATTTAGAATAATTTTGTTTTATTTCATTCCGTAAATTCAATTATACTTAAGTTCAGTTTCAATTCTTTTCTTTGTAATTACTAACGTTATCAGTAATGAGCAAAGTTGGTGTTACCTGAGTAAATCACACTAAAGTATTCGTATAGGCTATTGCCTACACAAATACAGAAAACGATGTCATTTTTAGTTTTATTAGTTCATTTAAAGAACGGTTTAAAGACAAAACAATTCACTCTTAAAATTACTATCTAGAAGTGTTTTATTCCTACTTAAATGGAACAATTTTTAATGGATCAATATAAAAATAATAATTAATATATAAATTATTATTATATTATATATAATATATATTAATTCTCAATGATTAACTCAACGTTTAAACATTTTAAAAGTTCATTTGGAGCTTCAGATGAAAAAACTTGGTAAATTTTGTTAGTGATTCTGAAAGAAAATTTCTGAATTAGTTTCTCCTTTATTTACCTCTTAATAATATATTATAATACTTTCTAAATATGATGCTAAATGTTCTAAAACTTGAATTAATATTGCTGGAGCTTGCAGTTATTACTACAGTCCTACAATTGGCCAAGAAGATCCCTTGGCGAGAGGCAATTATTTATCTCCATTTTATTGTATTGAATCGCAGGTCGTAGGACGTTGTCAAGTAAATCTAATGAACAAAAAACATAAGGCAATCTCTGTTTCCCGAAAACTAAATCATTTTATACAAAGAAGTCTGTCTTCCAAGATCGATTTGGCGGTTCGCATCGAAACCTCTGGGTAAAGACCTTTATTTGGTTTGGTTATGTATTTTTTTAACGTCCGACTGTTCTACAATTACTGCTAATGCAGACGGTGAAGGATGAAATAATTTTTTGTAACGTATGAAAATATGCCGTGCCTGAATGCTGATAGTTTGCTTATATGGAGGCAAATACGATCATGTTTTCAGTTTTTGAATGCAAGAGGCTCTTACAGTTAAAGGCGCGAAAGCTTACTTACAACTTAGAATTAATTTGAGAAAATTATAATTCTTACATACCGTAGCCTACAATAGTTATTAATTACAATTAAAAATAATCAACATTAAATAATAAAAAATACATACTGTTTAAAATCTAAAAACACTGTTTTGAATCCTCAAAGAAAATTATTATATTAACTGCGAAGAAAACAATATAATGACTAACAAGAACAATTTAATCAAATGACTTCCTCTTAAATAATTTAATTCACCCAGATTTTATTGGGTTCATCTATTTGACCCACAACGTAACAAGAAAATAGATTGCATCAATTTGTTACGTAATAAAGACGTAGCCCTACATAGAAAATCTAAATTCCCTGATGCGTTAAATAGGAAAATTAATGAGAAAAACTGAAGTTACCTAATAATTAATTGTAGGCTACTATAAAAGCGGCCGGAAACTGGTTAAATGTAACGATAAAAGATGAATCAGTGCAAAGTAACTAAATCGATATGCAAAAACGATTGATTTAGAAGACTCTATGAATGTTAAAATTGAGTAATAGATGTTCCATTTAGTCTAGAAATTATATCACAATTATACGCTTAAAATGATTCATCTCAATCCAAATATTATGTAATTCTATTCATGTTTTTCTTTCATTAGGCAGGAAGATAATCTTTATAATAATAATTAGTTAGCCAATGTAACAATTTACAAGTAAATAAAATTCCAAGTCAAGCATCTTTTCACAAGCTTGGCTGGCCCGTTAGTGTAGTGTTAAACGCAACTAGTTTCTACGCCATAGGCTCGGGTTTAATTTCCGATCAGATCTGGAATGTTTTCATATTTATATCACCTCATATCTTTACCTAACCAGAAAGACTTATGTAGGTGTCAACTCCCAATAAAAATGTATAAAGACAATTAGTTTTCTATTTCATTACAGTTCTTTGATCTGCTCAACTATTCAAATTTTTTTTTTTTTTTGAGTAGCCAAAAAAACATAAATATTGTGTTGCTGTTTGTTGCTTGGGTCACAGCCGAAAGGCTGGTTTAAATCTCAAGAGGTTTTACTAAATAAAACGAGACGTGAGGTGGTTTACAATTACCTTCCTCACTGAGTTGAAAAGTATGCTTATCAGCTTGCCGAGACCTCTGTACAGCACACATTTTTCACCTTGAAAATGACACCTTTACTTCATTCCCCACAGGGTCTGGCTGTATAATTAAATTCATTACTTTTAGAGGAGATAATTCTCATAAGTGTCTTTTACACTTCTACTCTTCTGTTTTTAATTTATCAGTCATATAATTAGCTGATCGTGTGATAAGAAACAGAACTATTTATTGTAGCCCTGGAACTAATAGATTAAATGCAAATAATTTAATACTCAACCTGTCTGTTATGGAAATGATATAATATTAATACGCTAAAATATTTCTAAAACTAGTAAACTGTTATTTCTTTTTGTTCTCCTTTAAATGATATTTTATAGCTCTCTGATTAATATCATAAAAAAAAAATTGATCATTACTACACTTTTAAATAGCCTAATTGTTTAGTAAGTCTTACTACTAAAAAGTACTCTCCCTTTATTTTATAATCACGTTCAGCGCTGCTACGGACGCGTTAACGAGTCGTTACTACGCGTTCGTAGGCCGGGGGTAAGGTTTGCATAATTTATGCGTCTGAAGTACTGTCATCTTTCAATTTACCATCCCATACCATAGTCATCTGATTTACTAACTGCGCAGGTGTGTAAAATTGTAAACAACGTTAATTAAGTAAAAAGAAAATAACATAATTTATTACACAAAACTAACCGATTTACTTAAGTATTCGATCATCAGCGACTTTAGAGTACTTGGACACACTACTTAAACTTTTCAGACTTCTAAAGTTTTATAAGAAAAAATATATAAAAATTTTGCTTATGTATTAAAGTAAACTACTGTTAAATTATAAATAACAATGTGACAGTAGGTTATCAAAATTTTATCTCAAATGTTTTAACCCGGATTTACTTTCATTTTCTTATCTTTATTTGAACCGTTTAATCAAACGTTTTCTTCAAACATAATCTTATCTAAATAAATAAAAGTTATGTTAGTTAAAGAACCTATTGCTTTATTACCAAGAAAAAACTATTAAAATGCATTGTTATAATTAATCGGCGACAGCGGTTTATGTGGTTTTCTAAATTTAATTTTGTTTCCGAGTGCAACAACTGGAAAAAATGTATTAATAAAATTTATACAATTGTAAATGCGAATTTTTTTGCTTTAATCAATTTTTTTAACTACATTTAACGGAAAATTGTGAGAAACCACATTTACCACTAGTTTTACGCAGACTTGGCGTAAAGGCCTATATTAAACATAAATCTAAATAAAATCAATCATTACTTTCATTATAAGTGTAAACTGCAAAAACATTTTCTGCAGAAATATTGTTTCTATTTTATGTATGGCTAATAAAATTACTAATTAAACTAAAAATTCTTTTATTTTAAAAATAATAAATTAATTCCAAGAAGTTGGTAAAATTTAAAAATGTATTTACCTTTTTAAAAGTCTTGTTGATGAGAAATCCAGTTAATAATACGAGTATTATAAAAAATTTTGGAGGTATTAATCCAGTAACAGCTAGTTTGGGGAATGAATTAATTTTAACTTCCCTAATTAAGTTTTTATCGGAAGTATCAAAGATGAAGAAATTTTAAAATAATTTAGCGAATAATATTGAATAATTCAAGATGAATTACATTAAATACACTAAATGAAATACATTATTTATTCGCTAAATATCTTGGATTAAATTTTAGGCAGATGCCTACATTGGAGAACATACATGCAGCAGAAACGAAAACAACTAGGCTTAAAATTGAAACAAATTTTTTGGCTGTTCGGACCGAAATAAAAAATATTATTTAAAAATAAAATATTATAACATATAAAGGTTTTAAAACCAGCCTTGATTTACGATACCCAGCTTTTGGGAGCATATATTAACAGAAGTATCCAAGTTATACTAGCGTTTTTAATTAAAGGTACTTACAGCTGTAGCACCTTTGTGATTTAAAAACAACCACATTTACAACTATCTATTTTTTTTAGCTAAAAAATAAATTAAAAATATTAGTTAAGCGTACAAAAACCTATTTAAATCGCAATGGAATTATTTGGCAATAAAATAACTTTTAACAACCGTGGTACAATACGAAAGTCCAATGAAACAGTCTAAAGAAGTATTTGTAAAGTAAATAAAATTATTGACTCTTTAATCGAAATTAAGAACCCCTATTTTTTTTGTTTAATTAACGTCGCATCAACTACAGTGGTCATTAGTGACGACGTTGGGTTGTAACTGTGAAGGATGAAATGATTTTTTGTAACGTATGAAAATATGCCGAGTCTGAGTGGGATTCGAACCCAATACCGCGTAATGAGAGGCGACCACGTTACCAACTACGCCAATGCGGCCGGAGTGTCCTTATTTTAGTTACAAATTATGAAACTGTTCAAATTAAGTTGATCAGTTCGAGACATTGTAAACGCAATATATAACTCATTACAAACAAAGACAATTGACCACATAAATCCAAATATCCAATCTCTTTCAACTACCGATCTCCCTGTTAAGAGACGACTGAAACGAAGGTGGAATAGGGATCTTCACCGACCACCATAACAAAGCATTTCAATTTAACTTGTCATGCCTGTTTTATTTCATTAAAAAAGAAAAAAAAGAAAATCATTTCATAAAAAAATCATCTATCATAGTTTATAAATCATTATTATTCAAAATATTGGCACCACATTTATTGTAAAATTTCACGCCGAAATCGGTCACTGGATTGATTCACATTCATGTCATATTTCCGCCATTCCTCATTCATTCCATCTCATTTAATAATTGTGCTTTAAAAAATTGTACTTTTGTAAATAAAAATTAAGTTGAAGCCAAAACAAAATTGATAGTATCTCTTAAATGTATTTGTATTAGAAGTAGGCCTAAGCGTTTCATGCAATGTCTCTAAGAAATATAGTTATTACTTTGTGAAGAACAGATTGCAGAAAAGTTTTATTAATAAAATATTCACTGAAAAGTACAATAAAATTTTTACTTTTAATCAAATTTTAAAAATTTGTATTCAGGACTAAAAATTAATATTAAATCTGCCCCTAAAACTTTGAAAACCTTTGGATTTTATAAATCACTGAAATATTAAGAGTACATTTTATGCTTAATAACCTCTCTGTCAGTTCACGAATTTCTGTGGCAAAATAATTCGTTTCGGTCAAGTGACGCTTCCGGATAAATGAACAAAAGTGAAGACACATGTGGTTTTGTGCGGTGAAAATCTTTTTTATTGTAGCAATAGAAAGTAAAACCTGTAGATTTTACTGATAATATTTGGATGTTTTTCAACAAATGTGTTACACTTCAATCAGGTAACTAACTATTTGAGCAAATAGAAATAAATACAGTAGAGAAAATAATCATTATTTTTGTTTCTAAATTCTATTTTATCATATAAAAAATGAAAACTATCTCATGTTGCTAGGATAAACGTACAAACTAAGGAAATTTTGTTGGCATCTTTGTTATAACAAACAACAATGCAATACTAGTATATTAATTGAATTGTTATTTTAAAATAAATAACATTATACTTAAATCCATTTTATTTATTTATGTAGCCACGATTGGCGGTTCATTTCCAACGATTTCAAGAAGACAAAATTAATAAGAACTCAAAAACAAAAATATTTTTATTTGTAAAATACAAAAATTTGATAAGTTCTCTGCTTATCTGATACCCGGGTGTATCACCTCATTCTTGCCAATCAGCGTAATTATTCAGAGATTTCAAAATAAAGTACGAAAGAACATTGCTTCATGGGCAGTCAGAAACGCAGATCTTTATAAATGAAGTTAGAGTCGTCTGAAATGAAATAAGGAAATGTGCAGAATACAAAACAAGGCTCTATCTGCGTTTGAATATCGAAACTATACAATTTCTTATCAACTCAGACATAGCGTGCCGGCTTAAGAGAAAGAATTCCTTCAAGTCAGTGAAAAGTTATAGTGAAAAATGTTGTGTATAATGTAATGCACAAAAAATGTACTTATTGGAAACAGAAAAATAGTTGATATTATGAACTGTTAGCGTTTAAGAATTTTGTTTAGTAATTTAGGTTTGAAAAATATTGCTCATTAGTCTCAGACTAGATTGCAGTAACACAAAAATTGTAAATTATTAATTATTTAAAAAAATGAATAACTAACTGAACTTAAGTACAGGTGTGGAAAACTAATTAGTTAGTTAATTATTTTAAGTACAAAACTATGTGAAATATTTAATAAAACGTAAAGACTAAAAGGTTTTGTTTTATAGATAATATTATGAAAGTTACAGCTCAGTAGTTTTTAAAAATAATGTTTTGAAAGTAATCTTTCTTTCAAGATATTATAAAAAAACATTCTTAAAGAACTTTTATTAATCATTAAAGATTTAAAAAAAATTATTTACAAATTAAATTACTAAGGGAATTATAAAAACATTTTTCTCCTTTATTTGGTCTTATGTGCAATCGTTTTGCACTATCCTGCTAATGAAGTCAATGAAGAGTGATAGATGAGAATAAAAATGATAAAAAGTGTTGATCTGACTGGGAATCAAACCCTTGATACCTGGCACAGAAACCAGTTGCGCTGGCCACTACATGAGCCGATCACAACAAAATACATTTTTTTCTTTTTTAATCCCTAATGTGAGTACTTTGCAATTTGTTCAACTCAAGAATAATAAAACTCCATGACCAAATGAGATAAGGATGACTTATCTTGTATAGACTCAAGTCGACTATTCCTGAAAGCGTATAAATTCCAACCATCAGAGTTCACCGGTAACAATAGTCTAGTATACAAATCCGTGTAAAATGAAACTACCTCTATTAGGATTTGAATCATGAAAACACATCTAAAAATTAGCTGTTCAACAACTGGACTCATGGCAACAATTTTACTGCTAGACCAAAACCAAACTTGTATTAAAATTTTTAAGTCACAACTATCATTCAATTCAAAAGAGAAGAGAATACGTTACAAAGGATCATTTCATCTTTCAGCGTCTACATTACCAGTAATTGCAGAACAATCGGACGTTAACAAAAAAAAGAGAAATAAAAACTGGGTGTGCATCTAAATGCCTATATTAATTGCAAATAGTGTACATAGTACATTAATCTCTCACATCCAAAAATATATTTAATATTTATTTTTTTATTTATTTAACGTTGCATGGACTGCAACGGTTATTAGCGACGACGTTGGCGAGAAACAGTGTGAGGATGAAATGATTTTTTTTGTAACGTATGAAAATATGCTGTGCCTCAATGGGATTCGAACCCACGACCTCATGATGAGAGATGAGCACGTTACCAACTACGCCAATGCGGTCGGCTAAACATATTTGTAAAATAATTTACTAGATGAAAGTTTTGAGTTCGATTCTTAGTTGTAATATAATCTATTTATAAATTAATAAAATGATACCAATGCAAATAATTATTGATCTTGATGGATTGCTATTTATAAAAGTATATGAAATCATAATTATAAAAAAAATATTTACTAATGAAAAAAATTATTCCGGTACCGGGAATCGAACCCGAGCCTCCTGGGTGAGAGCCAGGTATCCTAGCCACTAGACCATACCGGAAGCCGTGAAAAATGCACATGTTTAATAGAGGAAAGTAAAAATAAATAATATTAAAATCGAGAATTGAACCCACAATAACAAAAAATTAGATTTTTTTTTAAACGATATTTTTGGTAAAGTGTGTTGATTTATGATTATGTTATGAAAAATGAGATAACCAAAGCGAAATATTGAAGCTTTTTGCACTGTCTTTGTTTTTATTTACAACTTTGCGGTTTTGAACAAACAGTAAATGTGGATGCAATATATTATTAACTTTAATCATGCATTAGACGATAAAAAAGGTCACCACTCATTAATAGGCCTAGGACTCCTGCAGTTAATTAGTAAAGTTAGCCTTTTCATAATTTAATCATCAGGACTATTGAATTATTAGAACATAGTCATTTTAATTACTTTTTTATGCTTTTATTAAATTTCTCTATTTTCAATTTGTGTTTGGAATATATTAAATAAAGTTTAACAAATATATCTCTGCTTCACCTCCTGCTGAACCAACGGTACGGATTACCTGGTAAATGTGGAGTATTTAGTCCGCGAATCAATAAGTTGGAGTTGTTATATAAAACATTAAAGTTATCTTCCTTCTGAAATAACACATAAATGATTTAAATTACAAAAGAAATAGAATATTGCATCGGTTTGTGAGAAAACACATAAATTCTTTATTAAATTCTTAATATTACTGATTCCAAGCACTGTAATTACAGTATTTTTTTTATTTTTTTAAGAAACCGCATAACTAACGCTTTTTTCAAGAAAAGTCACCTATTGAAAAATTGCAATAAATATGAATTGACAATTACTATTTATAAAAATATAAGAACGTTTTTTATAAACAAAATATGCAAAAAATATTCCGATACCGGGAATCGAACCCGAGCCTCCTGGGTGAGAGCCAGGTATCCTAGCCACTAGACCATACCGGACGACACGAAAATTGTTTCTGACTAATTAAGGAAAATGTTTACAAATGAAAAAAAGAAAGCGAAGACTTATTATAATATACTAAGAATTAAACCTGCAATAAAAAATATTAGATTTTTTTTGTAATATCTATGGTTAAATGTATACGATTATGTTATGAAGAATGAGATATACATACTTAAAAGTTGAAGTTAACCGCTTTTTGAAGTTACACATGATTCAAATTCCAAAAGAAATCGAGCATTGCAGCGGTTTGTGAGAAAACACTTTCAATACTTTATGGAATTTGATAATAATTGATATAACTGATTGAAAGTATGTAATAATTTAAATTTTTTTTTGAGAGACCGTATACGCAGAAAGATAATCCAAATTATTGAAATAATTGTAATAAAAT